>JAVHYY010000420.1:0-91357 GCA_035221665.1 Okamejei kenojei | reverse complement strand
GACGGAGACGGATGTGGACAAAGGTGACTGGAGGTCTACCTTCCGGGCCGAAGGACGGCTGGATAGGAGGAGTCCCTCTGACGAACAAGGACCTGAAGAGGGTCATGCAAGGAGCGGGACATCATTTCACGGGATGACCAGAAATGGAGATGACAGCTGCATATTGGGCCTAGTGGACCAGCTGCAATGGGACTGTAAATGAACTTTTGAGATAAGATGGTTGCCTCTTGCATATGGACTCAGTGGGCTGTTCGATACATTCGTGTACTAACTGGGGAAGCATGCTTAGATACTGGAATAGTTTTGCTGAACTGTAAGCAGAAAATGCATTTCACTGTACCTAGTCACAGCAATTCCATCGATGACAATCAGTTTTATTCGGACTTGCCACATAAAGTGCAAGCTGCCACAATGAATTGGGCCAGCAGCGTACAATAAAAAAAGAACAACAAAAACACATTAAACAATTTAACACAAACATCCACCACCAGCATTCATCCTGTGGTGGAAGGCACAAAAATTGGCCAGAACATTGGATGACAGTAATGTGGCACATTTTACACAGTCACAAGTCTTGGAGCTCCCAACTTCAGTGTACTTTCTTTTCCCCATCCCCATATGTAAAGTTACTTTTCTGCAGAAATAAATGAGTGGGTTTTATTATTATAGCATTCATTAAGGGACCATTTGGAATAATGTGGATGAAAATGTGAATTAAGAATTTGTCGTAAATGAAGTGACAAGCAAAGGATGGGAACTATGCTCAGCTCAACCTCTGGCTACTAAATTGTCCCTGATAGGCAGAGGCAGGGGGTTGTAGCCACGCTCCTTTAGGAAGGCACAATGTCATAATTCCGATGTTGCCCTCCTATATAAGCCATCCTCACTCTTTGCCTGCTCCTTCCTCCCTTTGGAGTTGTGTGCTCATCTTCTGCTCCTGGTCTCATGCCTTTGGTTGAGGGTTCTCTCATAAACCAGGTTGTGGGGCACGTCAGTCTAATATGCTTCCAGATCTGTTTGGATAGATTTGAGTCGCATCTTTGAAAAGGCGAGTGCCATTATTCACCAGGTCATGGCTCTGTGCACTCGGTTTTCATCTATGATGCTAGAAGGGTTGGGTAGGGAGCATCTGAATGTCATGGACATAGAAATGTCATAGTCATACAGTGTGGAAAAAGGCCCTTCGGCCAACTTTGGCCACATGCCGGGGGGTGGCAAAACATGTCCCGCTACACTAGACCACCTGCCTGCCAGTTGGCCCATATCCCCTAAACTTTCATTACATGTACTGTCTAACTGTTTCTTAAAGTTACGTTAGTCCCTGCACACAACTACTCCTCTGTAGCCGTTTCATACACCCTCCACCCTTTGTGTGAAAATGTTACCCTCAGATTTCCTATTAAATCGTCTCCCTCCACTTAAAACCTATGTCCCTGGTCCCTCCAATTCCCCAATTGTTAGAAGTCATGGAAGTAGGGGGTTAGCCCTTGTAATCCCAATCTACTTCATGGCAGTGCTGGTCTACTGAAAGTTGACTGGCCAAGTGAGTCCATCAGATGAAAAGAATCATTGTGAGGTTCAAGAAGGGGTGGATGGTGGTGCAGCTGTAGAGGGTGCTGCCTTACAGCGGCAGAGGACCAGGGACCCAATCATGACTAAAGGGTGCTGTCCGTACGGTGTTTGTACGGGTTCTTCTTTATAATATTTTATTAATTAAAAAGCAATGCATACTTGCTTAAATTATCTAAGGTATTAAATATATTATAAGGTACATATTATCTAATGGTACAACAGTTATTCCAAATTACAAATTAGACTTATCAAAATATAGTTACAGATGTTACGGAATAATTTATGTATGCTTCTGTTTTTTTTTAAGTAGAGGAGTGGTAAAAAGAATAAGTATAGAGCAATAATCAAAAGAAGGTTGGATTAAATAATAAGATTATATTAAAAATATAGAAAAAAAAGAGGATAAAAAATACAAAAAAATGAATAATTATAAAAATAAACAAACAAAAATAAAATAACCCAGTTATTATATAATAAAATATTAAGACTACAGTCTTACAAGGTATGGAGCTTTTTAACAGTAACAATAATTTCAGAGACATGTATACAGACCCCAGGAGTACATCTTGTCATCTTTCCTACACCAGGGTACTTATTGAGTTACGATGCTGAGCTCAGCTACCCCTGAAATAATCAATGAATGGAGAACATATTTGTTCAAAGAGTTCGTATTTGTCCATTAGGACAAACCTAATTCTCTCCAAATGCAACGTCTCCGACATGTCCCACTGTCCACATTTTAATTGTGGGGAAGAGTTGTACGTTCTCCCTGTGACCTGTGGGGGGTTTCTCCGGGTACTCCCAGTTTCTCTCCTCCCATACTCCAACGACTTTACAGGTTTTGAAGGTTAATTGGCATTGGTAAAATTGTTAATTGTCCCTAGTGTGTGTAGGATAGTGTTAATGTGTGTGGGGAGCGTGGTTCGCACGGACACGGAGGCCAGATGTGCCTGTTACCACACTGTATCTGTAAACTAAACTAAAACACAACTAAAACCTGACGTTGATCACAGGAAAAGTCTTCTGCCAATCAGCATCTAATTGGATGTTGACTGAGAAGTGGAACTACCAATACGGCAACCTGAGTATTCTGTTGTGAAAGCTAAGTGAATTCATTTGATTGTGAAATGAAATACTGGCCACACTGGCTAACACACTCTCGCATAAAACCACTTTTGATACTTTCAAGGTCCAGAGAAGCACCCAGCTACTTTGACTGAAGCCCTGCTGCCAATCCTGTGTTTCCCCCCTTAGCTCCAAGAGCATTTGGAAAAAACCCAGGGGGGCCCATTAAAACCAAACATAATACATCAAACACTTTAAACTTATATTTTTCAGATCGATTTGTGATGATTTATTTGGAGAGACATTAGTTGCTTACTATTGAAACGACACATTATACTGAACAGATCACCTCTGCCACCTCCTTTGAGCTGTCCAATGCAATAGGTTGTGAAATTCAGTAACCGCTTAGAGCATTACCGTACCTCATTCCAGAACTAAACCATTGATTTTTACACTGAGCTAAAATCCTCGCATTCAGCCAAACAGCTTTGTGAGCTGGAAACAATGCTATCAGCCAAGTACCGACGCACATTTAGTTTCATCATGCACCTCTTCCACATTTCTTTGCCCTGTTCTGAAGCACCAGTGAGGAATAGACTAATTACTCATGGATTGCTCTTCCCAGATGTCCAGAACCTCAAAGAAACATGTTGTTGCCAAAAAGAGCGGCTTTGTTAGCTGAAATCAAACACATGGTAGCACATCTCTGTGCCTTGCTGCATTGAATGGATGCCTTCACACTGAAAAATGTACACCCGCTCTTTGCGTTGTAGTTTAAATCATCCAAGGAAGGATTTAATCACCAAAAAACATTTAGAGTTATGAAATAATCCCCACTTGAAGCTGTAGGCCAAATCAGTAAACATTCTGGATGCTGGGAGTCGGAGGCTAAAATGCTGGACACACTCAGGAGTTTGGACGCCTTGATCTTCATCCATTTTCTGACCTGTTGCCATCACAAATGTTGTCAGGGGCATCACAACATATTTGGAAATCAATTAGCATTCACAACTCATGTCTTTTGGAATACCAGATTAATGAATCTCCTGAGCAAATAATCTGAAGCTTCTTTAGATTTTGTATTCAGAAACACGTAGATGGAACTGTAATGATGTAAAACATGAAACCTTTGCTGGAGATGTGTTGACAGCCTTTATTTGTACATTGTTGATTTAAATTTTAAAATGTTTAAAATAATTAAACCTCCTTTTACTTGCAAGAACAATCGTAGTAAGGTCTGATTTGTGAAATTCCACCCTTGAATTGACACACCATTCATTTTGTATGCTAGTGAATAGATAGCACTAAATTTACATTCATTTTTCGAAGACAGAACATAATCCTGGAGTAGCTCAGCAGGTCAGGAGCATCTTGGAGAACATGCATAGGCGCCGTTTTGGGTTGGGACCCTTCTTCAGGCAATTTTTCAATGTGTTCAGATTTAATTTTTCAATATATTCGCTTCATAAAAAAAGTCAATAAACATATGTTTGATATTTAAAATTATATTTCTTTATATTTTAAACAACTATTTCACTTAGGCGTTTGTGCCTGGAATGTGCCAAGGCAGATTCAATGGTGGTTTTGAGGACATTTTTAGATGGGCACACGGATATGATAAGAATGGAGGGAGACACAAAATGCTGGAGTAACTCAGTGGGACAGGCAGGATCTCTGGAGAGAAGGAATGGGTGATGTTTTGGGGCGAGACCCTGCTTCAGATTGAAAGTCTCAGGAAAGGGGTACAAGAGATATAGACGATGATGTGGAGAGATATAGAACAAATGAATGAAAGATATGCAAAAATGTAACAATGACAAAGAAAACAAGCCATATCTATATCTATATATCTATATCTCTCGTTTCCTTTCCCATGACTTTCAGTTTGAAGAAGGGTCTCGACCCGAAACGTCACCCATTCCTCCTCTCCAGAGATGCTGCCTGTCCCGCTGAGTTGCTCCAGCATTTTGTGTCTATCTTCGGTTTAAATCCTTCCTACACATTTCAACTGTTTTCCTTTACTTTTGGAAAGCATTCTTGGCTGGAATGCAATTCCACATGCTTCAGTTCCTCTTTATGTACTTGGCCAATAGACACCAGTAGTTATTCCAGCACAAACTGAATTCTATTTGCATGTATGCCCTTTCAGCTAGGTTTCATTGTTGATGATGAGGGGGTGTGTATAATTTGGCACATGTTTTCTCACTCCTTTCTATGGATATTGACACAGGTTGTTGTTCCTACATAGACGGCCAATGTTAAATTGATTGACTTTGGCATAGATTGGCCATTGGACTTGAGGCTTCCTTGATCTGGGTGATTCACTACCCAGTGGTGAAATTCAGTAAAACACCATGGCCGCTTCTTTTCTTCACTGATAATGAGGAGAAAGGATTAAGAAGGGTCTCGACCTGAAATGCCACCCATTCCTTCTCTCTGGCGATGCTGCCTGTCCCGCTGAGTTACTCCAGCACTTTGTGTCTATCTTCGGTGTAAGCCAGCATCTGCAGTTCCTTCCTACATATTAAGATTCGTAATGCCAATCATGGAGACTGCGAACAAAAGGAGAGATGGTGAAATTAGCATGAAAACATAAAAAACCCAGAATAAAAATCAACAAAGTGGAATTACCTAGAATTCGATGTGACTTATTTTGGGTGTGCTAAAGCACTTTTGGATTAAGTGCAAGCTCCAGATTGATTTATTTTCAAGCAATTATACAATTTAGTTTAGTTTAGATTAGAGATACAGCGCAGAAACAGGCCCTTCGGCCCACCGGGTCCGCGCCGACCAGCGATCTCAGCATATCAACACTATCCTACACACATTAGGGACAAGTTTTATATTTACCAAGCCAATTAACCCACAAACCTGTACGCCTTTAGAGTGGTCGAAAGAAGCCGAATGAGTTCTGCACTGTTACTGATCACAATAAAACTTACCAGTGTTCACACAGAGCTTATTTTAAATAAATTCCTACCCTTTTCATAAAGACATGCATTGCACTGAGTGATGTTATTTCTAATCTGTTTTTCTTTGAAGTAATCCACCATGGATAGGTGTTGGTGCAAGTATACTCTGAGAGCGGTTCTAAAATTATGAATCTGTTTGCATAGAACGCAAGGAATATATTCTGTGAGTCAGTTTGCTATTTCCTCTAAGAGAGTGGTGACAGGCTGCTTTCCATTTATATCGGCACGACTTTGGATTTTTCTGCCACTTATTTTAATAGTTGGAAAATTGTTAGAGAGCGTTTTTTTTAGAAGTGGGACCTCATTAAAACGTACCGAATAGTGAAAGGCTTTAGAGAGTGGATATGGAGAGGATATGTACACTAGTGGGAGAGTCTAGGCCATAGCCTCAGAATTAAAGGACGTTCCTTTAGGAAAGAGATGAGGAGGGATTTCTTTAGTCAGAGGGTGGTGAATCTGTGGAATTCTTTGCCACAGAAGGCTGTGGAGGTCGTCATTTTAACGCAGAGTTAGATTCTTGATTGGTACGGGTATCAGGGGTTATGGGGAGAAGGCAGGAGAATGGGGTTAGGAGGGAGGGATAGATCAGCCATGAATGGCAGAGTAGGCTTGATGGACCGCGTGCTGGAATTGATGGACCGCATGGTCTAATTCTGCTCCTATCACATAATCTTATTAGGTATTGATCTCTGTGCACAGTCTTATGCCTGTTGAAAATAAATAATGTAAAGAAGATTAGATGATGATTTAAAAAGGCTGAACAGATATGAATGAATGTGAGGAAAGTAAGATGGAGAAATTTGATAAGAGTAGGGAAATCCAGGAAGGCACTCCACTTGCTCAGACACTTGCTTGTTAATGATAACTATTCTGCAACCTAATTCTGGCACTTATTCCTGTAAGTGTTGTCTGTTGACAGGGCACAGCCAGTGAACCTGCCTTTAGACTGTTGCTGGACTCTGCATGGAGCCCAGAGTGGAATGCAAGCTTGTTTAGATGATACAGCAGTTACACTGGGGAATCTGCTCAGAGATACCAATGAACTCATTTATTACAACAGACCTTTACAGCTGTGAAGGTGAATGGTGCGTTCCATGTTTATCAATATTTTTTGGCAGTGGTGCCTTTAAATTATTGCCTTAACTATAGAGTCATTGTCATACGGCTTTGAACCCTTCAACCCAACTTGTCAACACTGACAAACATGTCCCACCTACACAAGTTCCATCTGCCTGCGTTTAGCCCCTATCCTCCAAACCTATCCCACCCATGTACCTGTCCAACTGTTTCTTACTTTGCATCAGTTCCTGCCTCGACTACTTCCTCTGAAAGCTCGTTCCATAAACCCACCATTCTTTGTGTGAAAAGTTACCCCTCAGGTTCCTATTATATCTTTCCTCCTTCACCTTGAACCAATGTCCTCTGGTTCTCGATTCCCCTACTCCGCTGTTTAAATAATACTTCAATAATATTTGCTTAATATTTTTCATAATGATAGTACACCATTTTAATATATTTTTAGATGTTTTCCAAAACCAGCAAAATTCGGAAGCATTTCAATAAGTTGACAGTTTCGGCAGAAGACAAAATTGGGAGCACTGTGATCACACAGATAAAAATATGGCCACTCTTTGTTGTGGCATTTTACTGTCATGCCCTCTGCTACATGATTTATGATTAGCTCTGTGGGTGAGGGCTTTGCTGTGACCCGGTAATATCACCCACATCTTGGTGCTGTTTAAGATGCTGCCTGCTGGGACTAGGATGGCCTGGAGCAATTCGTTCAGTGGGTTGTGAATCAAGTAAGTGAAGGAACATGAAGGGCATTGGGGAAGAACGGGAGATATCATCAAATGTACAAAATTCAGAAAGGGCTTAGAAGCACTGAAATAGGTGCAGGAGTAGGCCATTCGGCCCTTTGAGTCACCACTGCCATTCAATATGATCATGGCCGATCATCCAAAATCACCCTGTTCCTGCTTTTCACCCATATCCGTGATTCCGTTAGCCCTAAAGAGCCAGTCCCACTTGGGCTTATTTGCGTGTCATTTACGCGGCATCATTTATGCGTCACGATGCACGACGTGCGCATGGCGTGCATTTACGCACGCATGGTGCGTGGTGACACATGGTGGCATAGGCAGTGATGCGCGGTAGCACGCGGTGCCCCAGGATTTTGGGAATCTCAAAATCCTCGTGCGCCACCTGCATTTCGCGCAAATGACGCCAAAGTGGGACAGGCCCTTAAGAGCTAAATCTAACTCTCTCTTGAAAACATCAGTGAAACTGGCCTCCACTGCCTTCTGTGGCAGAGAATTCCACAGATTCACAACTCTGAGTGAAAAGGTTTTTCCTCATCTCAGTCCTAAAGGGCCCACCCCTTATCCTTAAACTGTGACTCCTTGTTCTGGACTCCCCCAACATGGGGATCATTTCTCCTGCATCTAGCCTGTCCAATCCCTTAAGAATTTTATATGTTTCTAGAAGATCCGTAAACAGCTTAAACAGGCTTGAAGCAGGGTGAATCTTTCCCTCGGTGGTTGAAGCAGATACATTAGTGGCATTTATAAGACTTTCGGATAAGCATCTGGATATGCAGGGAATGGAGAGATATGGGTTATGTGCAGGCAGATAAGAGTTGGTTTTAGCATCATGTTTGGTATCGACATTGTGGGCTAAAGTGACCATTCCTGCGTTGTACAGGCATGTTCTATTTATCTTCACCGTACACTGTGTAAAAAATGCAGAATCGCAGTATGCAGTAAAACTGCAATTTTTGGCAAGTACAAATAACTCACCGGGTTTTGATCAAGTACGAGGAAGAGCCTGTATCTACTGGCAGGAGAATCAGGAACCTGCGGACACAGATTCAAAGTAGTTGGCAAAAGAGTTGGTTGAGGAGTGGGGAGAATTTCTTTAACTCAGCAAGCCACAGGAATATGGAACGCCGTGGCTCACTGGATGGTTGAAGTAAATTCAGCTGAAACTTTCCAAATGGAATTGAATCTACATTCAAGGAGAAATAATTGCAGATTTGTAGGCATGTGAGCAAGAGCAAGGGACTGGGGCTAATCGGTAGCTCTTTCCCAAAGTTTATGAAAAACAATGGACCCAGATCATCTTTGCTAAAGAATTCTTCATAGTTCATAGGTTCATAAGTTCCAGGAGCAGAATTTGACCATTCTGCCCATCAGGTTTACTCAATCTTTCACTCTCAACCCCATTGCCACCGTGCATATTTATCATAGCTTTAAATTTTGGCTAATAAAAATAAAATGTAGTTAAATCTCTCTCATCGCCTGTCTCTTCGACAGACCAATGACCAAGAACCAGAGCTAAACAGCTCCAAATACAGTGAATGGCTGCAAGGAGCAGCAATAACCTTGCAGGAATAGCCTGCAGGCAGCTGCAAGCAACTGACAAGCAGTAGTATAAGCTGCCAGCATTATTTACTAGTCGTAGTAGTGATCAACAACGTTTCTGTCACGATAGCAGCGACCAGCAATGGTCAGCAAACAACAGCAAAGAGGGACATCTGTATGAGTGACAACTGTATCAGGGACAACTGCAAATATATTAGTCAGCAGCCTAACAGAGGTAATAACTATGACTGTCTCTTACCCCCAACAGGCAGCAATGCTCAGGCAAGTCCACCAGCACTGTTAAAGGTAGCACAATGTGAAACTATCAAATTACTCAACAGCAGAGGCAGATGGATTGCAATAAAGGTTCACTAGTCCTGGGATGATGGCACTGATGTGTACATAGAGATTGGGAAGGCTGCTAGTTTCTATAAAAATTAGAGAGGATTTTACTGAAATTTATAAAATTCTGATGGGACTGGACAGAGAAGATGCAGGAAGATTTATTCCTAGTGATTGGGGAGGTTGAGCATTAGGGTATCACAGCCTAAGGATATGGGATGAGCCACTGGGGAATGTAGTATAGTGTGAAAATGGAATTCTCCACCACAAAAGACTGTTGATGCCAAATCATTGAATGTGTTCCTGAAGGAGATAAAGTGAATATCCTTCTGAAGGCCACTTTCCTTCCCCCATTTCATTCAGAAGGTCAAAGGCCAACAATAACTCCCAGTAGCCACCTGGCTGGCTTGTGTCTTCAGTTTAGTTTAGTTTAGATATAGAGTATGGAATCAGGCCCTTCGGCCCACCAACTCCGCACTGACCAGCCATCTGACCAGTACATTAATTCTATCCTACACACTAGGGACAATTTACAGAAGCCAGTTAATCTACAAACTTGCACATCTTTGGAATGTGGGAGGGAACCGGAGCACCCAGAGGAAACCCTCATGGTCAGAGGGGAAATGTTCAAACTCTGTACAAACAGCACCCGTAGTGAGGATCGAACCTACATCTCTGGTGCAGTTAAGCAGCAACACTGTGCTGCCCCAAATATCTGGAACTTACACAGCTCTGTTGTACTGTTATTTTTTTTTAAGTTAATATCTACACCAATCATGATTTTTGTAGGTCCCTAAAACTCAGATACTTTAAAAAACTCCTTAAGTAATGGCTTTGAGATTCTGCCGCAGCTTTGCATCATGTTGAAGGCTGTCTTGATGTGGGGACAGGGTCTCAGTTCTTAGGACCTTGTTGTGTTACACCTCACAACTCACTTTCGGGTGTGTGGGTCTGTCTGCTCAGCCTTCTGCCTGGCTGGTACAAGCATAGGTATCAGTATTGGTTTATTATTGTCATGTGTACCATGATGTAGTGAAAGAACTTTGTTTTGTGTGGTCTCCAGGCAGACCATGCAGACCACACATGAGTGCAATCATACTGTATGTGAGGACAACAGGCAGTGCCACAAAGAATGGGAACAAAGTGTAGGGTATACTGGTACAATGACAGAGAAAGTCATAGAGTGATAAACATGGAAACAGGCCCCTCGGCCCATCTTACCCACGCCGACCAACGTGTCCCCTCTTCACATGCCACGTGCCTGCGATTGGCCCACATTCCTCTAAATCTACACTATCCATGTACCTGTCTTAATGTTTCTTAAACTTTGCAATAGTACCTGCCTCAACTACCTCCTCCCGCAGCTCGTTCCATACACCCACCACAACTTTGTGCAAAAAGGTTACCCTCAGATTCCTATTAGAACTATCCCCCCTCGCCTTAAACCTATGTCCTCTGGTTATCGATTCCCCTATTCTGGGCAAGAGACTCTGTGTGTTTACCCGATCTATTCTTCTCATGATTTTGTACAAGTGCTGATTAAAAAAAAGTGCAAGGGCGGTAAAGATGTAGATTGGTCAGTACTTGGTGAGGCGGGTGCCAGTCCAGGAAGTCAACCAAGATTTGGCCTCTGGCTTATCTACACCTTCATCCATGTCCCAACCAAGGCAGGAGAGGACTGGATAGAGTAGGCTTCACCTTTGTACTCCATACTTTCCGTGTGTGCGATGAATGAACGTGATTGAATGTTAATTCATTGTGCGTGGGTTTGTGGTTCTTCTAAAACATTCTTAGGTGAATTGGAAACCTTCCATTTGAAGCAATTCTGTTATTATTCTCTCAGCTTTTCCTGCCACAAATGCATTTTATTTTTCGCTCTATGATCAGTAACAGGTGCTGCTCATTTAATAATATATGCTACTAAAACCTAGGTCCTAATATTGTTCATATATCACAGTAGGATGTTTTTTAACATCATTGAAATAGCAGCCCTATAGAATTGGATTACTGACAGGAGACATATTTTGTGGTAGTTTGAATTGTTTAAGCATGAATGTTGAATTTATTATAAAAACACATCTGATTTTGAGGTTTTATTCTGCAAATGATCTGGGATCAGATGTTTGCGCAGAGCATAGAGATTGTATTGGCAGCTTGCATGGAATCAAGTCAACATCATGTAAATGTGTTGTGAAAACTCTCAATCAATAAAATCTATAAAGCAATTTCAGGTATCCTGGGGAGAGTGTGGGACAACTCTGCATTATTTGTAATATGTACTCCTTAATGAAGGTGAAGAGGCTCAATAATTTCCACAATATAAAGGCCTGGCTCAGCTGGGGCTGGCAATGAAGTGGAAAATCTTCATACTAGTCGACACTATGTACACTGACCGCCATTTCTCATCAATAAATCCAATAAACAAGCTTAATATGAACTGGCTTTTGGTTAGTCGTTAAGCTGAAGCAAAAGGCTGCTTGGATAATGAATTTTTATATATGCATAACTGGAGAAGGGCTAAGAAAAAAGTGACTTCAAGAATTTTTAAATTACTTTAAGGTAAAGTCCTGTAGCAGGATATATCTTGATTTGACCCATGCAGAAGCTGCAGATACAGATGCACTGGGTCGTAATAGTTATTACTGAGGGTTCCGATCTTATTTGATATCTTAGTTGATTACAATGCAATATGTCCTAATCTCTGTAAACCTGTAAGTAAGCAAGTCAATTCAAGTTTATTGTCATGTGCAAAAGTACAGTGAGGTACTGGTACAGTAATATTCTTGCTCACAGTAGCACCACAGGCACGTGGACTCAGGCAGCACACGCAGATAATTTACACGTAAATTCTACAGGAGCATGAAAAGAGAAAAACTGTGAAAAAAACAAGACAATAGTGCAAACACAAATAAGAAACAAGTCCAAGCAAGTGCAAAGGGTGATCCATAGTGTATTGTTGCCATGGTTGGAAGGTATCTGTTCCTGAACCTGAAACATGAAAGTTGACACATTTTGAAGGCTAATTCTGTTAGTTTGTTCTACTGTTAGGTTCCCCATGGAATTCAGCAATGGAGTCCAGTATCTTAGTCCAGCCATCCTCTTATTCCCCGGTGTTATGCTGAGGAAATTTTCCTCAGACCCAGTGCCAGATCAAGCCTGGCTCAAATGGCTGTGGAGGCCAAGTCATTGGGTATATTTAAGGCAGAGATGAACAGATCCTTGAGTGATAAGGGTGTTAGAGGTTCTGGGGAGAAGTCAGGAGAATCTGGGTGAGAGGGAAAGATAGATCAACCATGATTGGATAGTGGAGTAGACTCGATGGGCCGAATGACATAATTCTGCTGCTATGACATGAACTAATCTGAAACTCCATGATTTTAATGGGGTTTGTAGGGCAAATGGATCAGTAGGTTACCTAAAAAAAGGCTTTATTTGAATTAATTATTTCATTTTATGGTCGGTGACTGGTCAGTGTGGACTCGTTGGGCCGAAGGGCCTGTTTCCATGCTGCATCTCTAAAGGAAAACGGCAATAAATTGACCGTGAAGAAGTGTCTTGACGCAAAACTTCACTCATTCCTTCTCTCCAGAGATGCTGCCTGTCCCGCTGAGTTACTTCCAGCTCTTTGTGTCTATTTTCATTTTTGAATGTCTGATATGAGTTGTCAAGTCAAGGGAATTTAATGTCATATATCCCAGATAGGACAATGAAATTCTTGCTTGCTGCAGCACAACAGAATATTGTAGGCAAAAATACAGAACAGTTCCGTTCAATATACACATAAATAAGCAGATAAAGTGCAATAGCTGTTACTGTTCAGAGTCTGTTTGTTGGCGAGTTTAATAGCCCGATGGCTGTGGGGAAGAAGCTGTTCCTGAACCTGGATGTAACAGATTTCAGACTCCTGTACCTTCTGCCCAATGGTAGTGGAGTGATGACTGCGTGGCCAGGATGGTGTGGGTCCTTGATGATGTTGGCTGTCTTTTTAGAGGCAGCGACTGCGATAGATCCCTTTGATGGTGGGGAGGTCGGAGCCAATGATGAACTGGGCAGTGGTTACAACTTTCTGCATCTTTTTCCGCTCCTGGACCTTCAGGTTGCCGAACCAAGCCATGATGCAACCAGTCAGCATGCTCTCTACTGTGCACCTGTAGAAGTTCAAGAGAGTCCTCTTTAACATACTGACTCTCTGTAGTCTTCTCAGGAAGTAGAGGCGTTGATGTGCTTTCTTTATAATTGCATCAGTGTGCTAGGACCAGGAAAGATCTTCGGAAATGTGCACGCCAGCTATTATCAGTTACAGCTTTTACAATTGGCATTGACTTTTACTCAAACTTGTCAAACCAGACTTTTGTGTGGCAGAGATTCCCCACCACACTGTTGGGGCCCTAGGTGCTGCTCTGACCATGCAGTTAGGCTCTGGGATGACGAACAGCAGAGATATTGCCCTTTGTATATGGACAGATTAAATGGATGAATGGGAGGCAATGGGAGGGGAAATCCTACCACCGATTCCAGCAGGATCTGACTGATGAAACTTCCAACTTCCATTTTATTTCATATGTAGAGATTCACTTTAACTTTTAAAATTACATCGAAAATTATATTAAATTATTAAATGTCCACAATGCATTAGGCTTGTCAGACACAAAATGCTGGAGTAACTCAGCGGGACATGCAGCATCTCTGGATAGAAGGAATGGGTGAGGTTTTGGGACAAGACCCTTTTTCAGTCTTGACCTGAAACATTACCCATCCCTTCTATCCAGAGATGCTGCATGTCCCCCTGAGTTTATCCAGCATTTTGTGTCTATCTTCGGTTTAGACCAGCATCTGCAGTTCCTTCCTACACATTGCATTAGGCTTGTGTTTGTCACTAAATCATCAATAGTCCCATCCTTCCTTATCAATGGAGCCTTCTCCAGTATGATAACCCTCTCAAGCACATCCCTTACCATTGCTAATGATCTACCTTCCTTGGCTCCCACCGTTCGTACCTTCCCTTCATTTTGCCATATAAATGGTGACTATGTCTTCAACAGTGTCACTCTGTTCTCTAGGATTCTTAGCCAAATTTTTCTTTCTTCTTCTTTATAATAAACTTCTAATCAAACTTGCAATTTTCCCTTGAAGTCCATTCCTTTACCTTTTCCAAGCACATTGGGTTGTTTCTCTACACAAACGGCTGTGTATTATTTAATTTTTCTGACGAATGTGATAAAATTAGCAAAGATTAAGTAGCTTTCATGCAGAGGAACAATTTGATTAGTTATCTCATCTTCATTCATTTTAACTTTGTGAAACCGCTTTAATGTAGAATTAATCTCTGGAGCTACAGAAACTTTCTAAACTTCAAATCATTGTCAGTATATGGTTAAATATAAGTCTAGTCACAAAAATAAATAAGCCAGGACTATAAATCAGGACTAGAAATTAAAATTTGAATCATTGTCAGAGCAAAAGAGTACTTTTCACTTCGGGGAAAGCCAAAATGGTGGAGTAACTGAGCTGGTCAGGCAACATCTCTGGAGAACATGGATAGGGGAAAACAAATGGTCGGCACGGACTGGAAGGGCCGAGAGGGCCTGTTTCCGTGCTGTAATTGTTATATGGTTATATGGTTATATGGTTATAAGTGACGCTCAGTCTGAAGAAGGGTCCCAACCCGAAAAGTCACCTATACACGTTCTCCAGGGATGGTGCCTGACACGCTGAGTTACTCCAACATTTTGTGTCTTTCTTTGGTAAACCAGCATCTGCAATTCCTTGTTTCTACTTATCTCCTCAGGCTAAGAAGGCATATGAGCTGAAGATCTGAAGAACAAAAATAATATTATGCTTGGATGGAAATAATGCCATGTTTTGATGGCCTGCAATTGCAGAGACATTTCCCAATTGGACTTATCTAATGAAATGCACAATTGCTCTTTTAGTTTTACACCTAAAGGAAACTGGAGATGCAATAATTTTGCACACAAGATAAATATTACAATGTTTTTATTTAAACCTCGCAATTGATTATAGTCACAAATGCTGTAAAAGGCTTCTTGGTCGCCTATTTCTGGACACATAAAATTGATCTAATATGTAGGAAGGAACTGCAGATACTGGTTTAAATCGAAGATAGACACAAAATGCTGGAGTACCTCAGCGCGGCAGGCAGCATCTCTGGAGAGAGAGAATGGGTGACATTTTTGGTTGAGACTATTCTTCAGACTGGATCGATTGTAATCATGTGTTGTCTTTCTGCTGACTGGATAGCACGCAACAAAATATTTTCACTGTACCTCGGTACACGTGACAATAAACTAACTCTAACTAAAACTGAAACCTTTTGTGTCTAAAATTGACCTCCAATTGACTCAGTGGGATGGAACCTTCATAATGGATACCATAGCTGTAATAGTTTGAACAACTCATACACAATGCATTTCAAAATTAATCTCAGGTCAAATGGCTTTATTAATAGTCAAAGACAGGAGGTCAAATTCTTCAGATTAAAGTACTATTCTATTCCAAAAAACCCCTCTGAAATGGACTAATATTTATACTCAATTTCACAGTGAACCTCTATATCTTATAAGCTATGCAAAGATAATCGAGGGATATGATTGAGTGATAGCTTTGGCGAGCGTTTGGAACTGGATACTGATAAACCTGACTAACCTGGTACCAGCTCCAATACCATTTGTAAATGTACGGGGTTATAAATCTTGTAATTCTATCCTTGTTGGTATTTCATCAATGTAACACTAAATCTGTGATTACATCTTGAAATCTTATAGCTTTGGGAGAAAATTCAATTCTGCATTACGTCTAATACTGAGTTGTTTTTCTTTAAATCGCCATCAACTCCTATACTTGAGAGGTGAAATGTATACTAATGAGCACTTTTTGAGTTATCCATTACTTTAGATAGGACCAAATGGCATTATGATCTTGCAACATTTTCCTTGGTGTACATAAATCAAATTTAATATGGCATTAACTTAAACTTGCTCATTGTTTGGAGAAAGATGAAATGATTATGGGAACCATTTTAACTTGTAAAATTAAGTATAAATTAATTGCAAGGAGGAAGAGATGAAAATCTGTCTTCATTGACGAGTTGGTGGTGGTGGAGACAATCAACACCTTCAAGTTCCTGGGCGTGCATATCTCTGAAAGTCTGTCCTGGACCCTGCAAATAGATGCAATCATAAAGAAAGCCCATCAAACCCCATCAGCGATCGAGGAGATTCAACAAATACTCTCTTGAGAGTATTAGGTATTAGGTAGAGAGCATATTGAGTGGTTGAATCACAGTCTGGTTTGGCAACTCGAATGCCCAAGAATGAAAGCGTTTACAAAAAGTGGTGAGCACTGTACATCATGGGTACTGGCCTCCCCACCATCAAAATGGTAGATGTACCTGTCTATGCTTATACTGGTAGAAGTAACCATTGTTCCATCCTTATTGAGAACAAGATCCTGGCTTCACACAATGAACTGGGTCCATTGTTTAGTTTTAGTTTAGAGATACAGCGGAGAAACAGGCCCTTCGAACCATTCAATCCACGCCAACTAGAAATCCCCATACACTACTTCTATCCTATACACTGGGCACAATTTACAAAAGACAATTAACCTACAAATCTGCATGCCTTTGGAATGTGGGAGGAAAGTGGTCCCAAGTGGTCACAGGGAGAACGTACAAACTCTGTACATAGTCAGGATTGAACCCGGGTCTCTGACGCTGAGAGGCAGCAACTCAACTACTGCGCTACCCTTGTTGTTTGGCACGAGCATTGTGCTACATGGAAAACACAGATCTGACATTTCTCAGTATCTGCGATGTGCTGTGGGCCATTAGTAGAAGCAAAGATATACTCCACCACAGTCTATAACCTTATGGCAGCATCTCCTCTGCATGTCACTCCATTGTTACAAACAAGTCATCAAATTGATATACTATATGTTGAATGAAGAGAGTGGACAGATAAATAGTAAGATTAAACAAGAACTTACCAGTTTGAAGTTTGATCTTTATTTTATGAGGAATTACGATGAGCGATTACGTTGAAGAACCCCGCCAGTCCGCATGCGCATCAATCTTCAAAGCAACGGTGTGAAATCGTAGAAACAGTAACTGAAGTAACATAGTAAGATTATAAACCAGACCTTCCAGTTGACCTTTAATATTTTGAGGGCCAGGAGCGGTGGGCACATAATCGCTCATCGTAACTCCTCATAAAATAAAGAACAAACATCAAACAGGTAAGATCTCGTTTAATCTTACTATTTTATTTCGGAGTCACGTGAGTGATTCCGTGAAGATTTCAAAGGTCTGTGATTTCACGCCGATCCAAATCCAGCCGTCTCACACTGCATCAGTTGACGCAGGAGGAGTGAATAATGAGCAATACATTGAAACATGGTACTGATTAACATGTTGATGCTTTAATTCACAAATGAACAAAAAGAAAACACAATAACGACTCCTCTCTCCCAGGGAGAAGCTATGAAACAGAACTTAAAACAGAATGGGCGAACACCCCAGGTTCAATAAGTGGTTTATCATAAAACCTCTGAAAAGTCAATTCATTTGACCATCCTGCGGCCGCGAGGATATGGTCTAGAGGGACGTCCATTGCCCTCGCTGCTGACGTTGATGCCGCTCCGGTGGAGTGGGATTTAAAATTGTCAGTATTAACTCCTGCACAACCCAGCACTGGTTTTAGCCATCATGAAATGGTCTGAACGGACACTTTCAGATGTGGCTTTTTGTGGCTAATAAACAGTGCTACTTTGGAGCCTCTGAGGCTCTTGGTGATCTCGATATAACGCCTCAAGTGCGCCACTACACAGAGCTGTAACTCCGTGGGATATGCTGACAGTACAAGCTTGAACCCTGACACCCCTGGTCTGCTTTGTTTAATTAGGTCATAGATGTAAAATATAAAATTCATTCCGTTGGAATTAAAAATAGATCATGACGTTTTTGAACCACCATAATAGGCTGTGTAATAATGTCGAAAATGAGAGGAACCATGGCTGTGTAGGCCAGTCGGGTAACACCAAAACTCCTGAAGCGGAGTCCTGCTTGATCTTGGTCAAGCACCAACAGATGAGGCAGAATGGGGAAAATGCATATAAAAATATTCCACCCCAGTGTAGCGAGAACACATCCACCGCTACTGCCCCTGGATCTGGTTCCCATGAAACATACTTCGGTACCTGGTGATTGAGTCTGGATGCAAACAAATCGATATCTGGCATCCCATACCGAACAACAATTGCATTAAATACATCATGAGTCAACATCCACTCTGTGTTGTCATTGAATTTGCATGACCTGGTGTCTGCCACCATATTTAATCTGCCAAGTAAGCAGACAGCTGAAATGCAAATGCTCTTTTTAATGCACCAGTGCCAAATAAGGTTAGTTAATCTGTCACAAGATTCCGACTTGATTCCACCCATGTGATTAACATACGCCACTGCCGTGGTGTTGTCAATCTGAAGCTGAACATGTAAGTGATGCTTAGTGATACAGTAAGCCTTGAGCCCGTAAAATGCTCCTAAAAGCTCTAAATAATTAATTCCATGTGATTGGAGAATAAATGCCTCATGCATATTCCATCTGCCTCCACAGCTAGACATGGTATCAGTAGCACCACAAACTAGGGCACTAACATCAGTCTGCAAAACAACTGAAGGTGCTGCCATCAGATTTTTGCTAGAACAATTTGAAATGTTACGTATCCACCACTGTACTTCAGCAATTGCTTCAGATGGCAATTGCATGGGCTGATTGAAATGACCTGCATGTATTCTGAGTGCCTGTACCTTTGCACTCTGTAAATTTTGGTAATGCAAAGGTCCATATTGCACAGCTGGAAAGGCAGCTACCAATTTGCCAATCAAGTTTGCCACCTGTTTAATAGTAAGATTAAACGAGAACTTACCAGGTTGAAGTTTGATCGTTATTTTATGAGGAGTTACGATGAGGGATTACGTGAAGAACCCGCCTCACGCTGGCAAACGGCATACTTCAAAGCAGCGGCATGAAAAACACAGAACACCAAATAGCCGAAGTAACATAGTAAGGCTCATAATAGACTTAGAACTACCAGATGATCATTTATTTTATGAGGGTGGGAGTGGAGGGCACGTAATCCCTCATCGTAACTCCTCATAAAATAACGATCAAACTTCGAACTGGTAAGTTCTCGTTTAATCTTACTATTTTACTTCGGAGTCACGTGAGTGACTACGTGAAGATTTTAAAGCTTTCTGTGTTTTTTTATGTCGTAGAATTAATCAGTACGACAGTCCGGCTAAGTAAATACATACATGAAACCAGACTAATATTAGTTCTTTCCATAATTAATTTTTAATGGTTTAAAGAACATCACAATAACCCTCCTTATATCCGAGGGATCATTACAAGTGATAAAAGATATAAGTGACTACATAACTGATTATAGCAATCAATAGTAAACAAAGCAGTTGACTATAGTGATCCCAACACCGCGTGGCCAAAACTTGTCATAGTGTGAACAGGTTTATTGTAGAACTTTGAAAAAGTTTCTTCTTTACTCCACCCTGCGATTTTTTTAACAAATATGCTCGAGCGGTACGTCCCGCACCTTTGCCGCGGACGTAGCTGCTGCCCTGGTGGAGTGAGATTTGAACACATCAGTGTCTACTCCTGCTAACAGTAACACCTGTTTCAACCACTTTGAGATAATTTGAACTGAAGCTTTAGTGTGTGGTTTTTTATGCGTAATCATTAACGTTATTTCATTCCTCGAAGCGTTTTGGTAACTTTTATATATTGGTTCAAATGTCTAACCACACATCAAGTAGGATCAATAGGATAAGCTTGAAAGATTACCTTTGCTCTAGTTCTTCCTGGTCTGCTTTGTTTGATCAGATCGTAAACATAGAACACAATGTTATCTGTAGTCACATGCATACAGTCTAAACGCAACGTTTGTAAAGTTTGCACTCTTTGAGCTGAAACCAATGATATTAACATTATTAATTTGAATGTTAATCTTTCCAATGACAATCCTTCAATTGGAGTCCACTGTCTAAGTAAGGTAAGTACAATGCTCACATCCCAAATCTCTGTGTATCTAGGTTTGGGTGGATTAATGTTAAAGATTCCTTTCATGAATCTAGATATTAGTGGATGTGATCCAATTGATTTCTGGTCAGACATAAGTCCTAAATAAGATGATAAGGCACTGCGTGCAGTATTAGTGGCACTGTAACTTAAATGTTGCTCAAAATGCAATTTAGCAAGGAGCTCCAATACATTTTTCATGCAATATCACAGTATCACAATATCAAACATGCAATATTCACAGTATCATAAGAAATATTTGACTGTGTGCAAAATTCTTCCCATTTCTTAATATGTGTCATATATTGTTTTTGTGTGTTATCTCGCCATGATGCGACTATAACTTCCATAGTTTTTTCCGACAATCCCAGCTCCTGTAGCGGTCTGGTCAAAACCTGCAGATTAATAAATTCATATATGCATATAATGGATAAATTTCTTTGATTACTGGATTAATCAAAATATCACTACAGTTAGGAATTGACATATATGGTTCTTTAATCATATTCAGCATTAATGGGAACCAAGGTTGTGTTGGCCAATTTGGAACTACCAACAATCCTGTGGCAGAATCTTGTTCTATTTCCTTCAGACATTGCTGAACCAAAGCAAAAGGTGGAAAAGCATAAAAGAACATATTCCCCCAGTTCAATGAAAAAGCATCTACTGCTACTGCATCTGGATCGTGTTCCCAAGACACATATTTAGGCAATTGATGATTAAGCCTTGATGCAAACAGATCAATTTCTGGTAAACAAAATTGAGTTACAATATTCTTAAATATTGCTGGATTAAGCATCCATTCTGTGTTATCTTTAAATATCCTTGATCTTTTATCTGCCACCACATTGTCTTTACCTGGAATGTAGTTTACTGAAATCCAAATTTGGCGATCAATACACCATTGCCATATTGACCACATTCATTTACATTCATTGACCAGACAATCACATGATACTGATCTGACTCCCCCCATGTGATTAATATATGCAACAGCCGTTTTATTGTCTAACTGTATTAATACATGTAGACCCTTTTTTGAACAGCAATATGCTTTTAGACCATAGAAAACACCCAATAACTCTAAATAGTTAATACCATGAGTTTGAAGAAAAGTTTCTTCTTGGACTTTCCATCTACCTCCACAACTGGAAGATGAATCTGTTACCCCCCATCCGAGAGCACTAGCATCTGTTTGTAAAACCATTTCAGGCTGTTTAATCAGAATGTTTTTAGCAGCTTGTGGGACATTTTTAACCCACCATTGTAATTCCAACAAAGCTTCTTTGTTAATTGCATAGGCCTATCAAAGTGGCCTGCCCTCTCTTTGAGAGCTCTTATTTTGTCCCTTTGAAGACTTTGATAATGTAATGGACCAAATTCTACTGCAGGAAATGCTGCTACTAATTTACCAATAGTTTTCGCTACTTCTCGGATGGAAGGATAAGTTTGTGAATGAGATTATTACAAGTCACCAAAAAATCATCAACTTTATCTTTGTTGGTAAAGTTATTAACATAGTCTCTGAGTTAATTACAAACCCCAAATAGTTAATTGATTGTGCTGGCTGCAGCTGGGTTTTAATTGGATGAATCAAGAACCCTAGCTTTTAACAAAGCTTTTGTACTGAAACTAAATTCTCAGCTGACTCTTGATTGCCATTAATGATTAGAATGTCATCGAGATAAGCCATAACGATGTGTTTTTGTTACTCTTAATTGGACTAAAACTGGTTTCAACAGTTTAGTAAAGAGCCTGGGAGCTGAACTCAATCCATTTGGCAAAACTTTAAAACTGCCATAATTGTCCCAGCCAATTAAATTTTTAAGTACCTCCAGAAACTGATGTATTGGTACAGAATAATAGGCGTTTTTCAAATCAATCGTAGCCATATAACAACCTGCTGATATTAAATATCTTGCAGTATTAAATGTTTCCATTTTAAAATGTTTGTAATCTACCACTTATTTAGATCTGTAAGATCCAGAATAATTCTGCAATCACCATCTTTTAATGTCTTTTGAAATATCTTAGACACAATTGATGCTCGTGTTCATAAGTTTTTTCCAATAACCCCTTTTCAGATAATTTGTCAATTTCCACATTAATCTCTGCTTTTCCAATTGCAGTAAACACGAAAGCATAGGCAGGTTTATCTGTACTGGAGGATTAACCCCTTCTTTAAATGTAATAGTGGCTCCTGAAACTGCTTGTAAAAATAAACCGATCAGAAGTAATAGTAAGCCAGTCTTTATAAACTTTTGTAATCTCCCTCCAACTGGAGATTAATCCGCAGTTTCTTTAAGGATAGAACAAGTCTTTAATACCTCTCCATATGAGCGTGGTGGTCTCCTTTTCCCCGAATACGGGTAAGTATTGGGCTGTGCAGTACGATAATATTTCCTTGACATATTTCTGCCTCTATTTCCAAAATCAAATCCCCTTCTGGGCGAAAATACCTTTTTGTCCTAAGACGAAGGTTTCATGCAGCTAAAATTTTTAGCTTCTTCATCCAATTTTTAATAATTTAGGCAGACTTACTCCAAACAGATAACCAGGAGCTTGACCACCACTTGCTTGACACAGGCTTGCAAACCTTGGGTGAAATATGGGCCGAATAGCCATTTTCCTCATACAATAATTTCATAGAAAGAATTGCACAATAGGCCCTCTTTTTTAAACTTATCCATCTCCCCAAAAGCTATAATGGCAGCAGAATAATTTGTGAGGAGTTTTGAACCTCACTTCCTGAGCTCTCATATTTGGGGTCATGGATGCCCATATCAACTGATAAACCGTAGGCACTTCCAATGAGGCACAATTTCCTGTGCGTTTATAATTCTGATGTTTCAATCATCACAGAATCATGAAGTTGGTGAGATACCATATATTAATGTTGGCAGCTAGGTTTTTCTTCCATAGCCTCACCACTTCCTTCATATATAGCAAATTATTTTGCTATCCCAGGCACATTTGGCCTTTCTTTTATTTTGTGGTGTGCTTTCAAATGCAAATCACCATCAGCAGGGTCTGCCTTCTGCAGCCCTAAATCAATTGGGATTTCATCCCATGAGACTTCCTTCGGCCCAAATCCTGGGTCCGGAGTTCCAACTCCCAATTAGGCCCACAGCCATATTCAGAATAATTAAACCCCTCAGGGCTTTTTTGGGAACCTTCTCGGTACTGTGACCCTAGTCTCATAATTTTTTGGAGAACTTTCTCCATATGCTCCATTATTAGTTCCACATAGTTTAATTATCTGGAGGACTTCCAGTATCAGAGTCATCAGAACCACGGGCCTCTCAGATTTCTTTTATATTTTTAGGAGCATTTCTCTCCGTGGTTATACTTCTGGAGAATCTAGAACTCGCTAACGGGTATATCAGCGGCCACCGGTATCGGAACCGGATCCGCACTAGTTTTTTTCCCGTATTTTTATTTTCACTCCGGGAAGCTCTTTTTACCCGCGAATTTTCTTTGCCGATTTCTCCATTTCTTTCATTAATCTTGTGCTAAACAGCACTTTAACGTGACTCTGACTTTTATTTTACTTTACTTTTACTGCTGGACCTACCCAGCGTACTCTAACGAATGTCCCGACTTTGCCCCACTTACCTGCGGGTCCGTTCCGACCGCTGCGAGGAGCTGCTCCTTACTGCAGCTCCTCCTTCCGCCGTCAGCGTCGACGTAATGCCGTTTGCCAGCGTGAGGCGGGTTCTTCACGTAGTCACTCACGTGACTCCGAAGTAAAATTGAAGGTGATTGCTCCCCCAAAAGCTTGATACAGCCTTCAATTAAATCTAATCTCTTGCCCTTGAGCAGAGTCACAGACATGTGAGTTGAATTAATTGTGAATCCCAAATAGTCAATTACTTTAACCGGCACCAATTTTGATTTAGCTGGATGGATGATAAACCCCAATCTCTCAACCATGAGTTTAACAGCTGAAACCGATAACTCAGCTGCCACAAGGGTTTTCCAATTATTAAGATGTCATCGAAATAAGCCATGACAATATGACCCTGAGCCCGGAGTAACCCAGTACTGGTTTTAGCAGCTTTGTAAATAATCTAGGGGCTGATGTTAACCCATTAGGCAGTGCTTTAAATTGCCATCATTGTCCCATCCAGCTAAATTTCAAATATCTCCGATCCTCTTTATGAACAGGCACTGAGCAATATGCATCCTGAAGATCTATACATGCCATATAATACCCTCTGGAAACCAACTGCTTGGCAGTAGCAAATGTTTCCATTTTAAAATGATTATACTGCACAAACGGATTAAATCCTGCCAGGTCCAAAATAATCCGACTCCCACCATCTCTCTTTGGTCTAGGAAAAATATTAGATACGAATTAGTGAGTTTGATAAACTGTTTTCTCAATTACTCCTTTCGAATATAATTTTGCAATTTCAGCTTGAATCTCCAAATTCTCTTTTTGTGAGAAAATAAGTGCCCGCTCTGGCTTGTGCTGGGTGGGTGGACACAAATTGGGAATAAATTCAATTCAAAACCCTTGTATACTCTGCAGTATAAACAAGTTTGATGTTATTTCATACCATTCTTTCAGAAACCAGTGTAACCATCCCCCAACTAGTAGGTAATTCTCACTCAATATGTTTCGACAAGAATCAGACCCACCTACCAGCATGGTTACCGGTGGAGTTCTTTGTCCACTGGTTCTGGTGGGAAAAGGCATGTTTGGCCGTGCTCCTGCTGGAGTGTGCCAGCTGCGCACATTGAATGACCGGCTTGGTCCTTGACCGGACCCGGTTTCAGCAAACCGCTTGTAGGGGTACTGCCTCCAAAGGGTTCTGCTGGTCACTGGCGCCTTGATGAGCCTGATGGTTTTCGCCTCATCGTCTAGCTCCTTCACCCGCTTTGCGAGGTCTTCCCCAAACAGCAGATTAGGCGGCTGGATGTTACTAGGCTTACACAGGGCAGCGAACCTCGGGTTAATGGTAGGACGGATGGCGCTTTTTCATAGAAATTAGGTGCAGGAGTAGGCCATTCCGCCCTTCGAGCCTGCACCACCATTCAATATGAGCATGGCTGATCATCCAACTCAGTATCCCGTACCTGCCTTCTCTCCATTCCTTCAGATCCCCTTAGCCACAAGGGCCACATCTAACACCTTCCCTCTTAAATATAGCCAATGAACTTGCCTCAACTACCCTCTGTGGCAGGGAGTTCCAGAGACTCACCACTCTCTGTGTGAAAAAAGTCTTTCTCATCTTGGTCTTAAAGGATTTCCCCCTTATCCTTAAGCTGTGACCCCTTGTCCTGGACTTCCCCAACATCGGGAACAATCTTCCTGCATCTAGCCTGTCCAACCCCTTAAGAATTTTGTAAGTTTCTATAAGATCCCCTCTCAATCTCCTAAATTATAGAGAGTATAAACCGAGTCTATCCAGTCTTTCTTCATAAGACAGTCCTGACATCCCAGGATCAGTCTGGTGAACCTTCTCTGCACTCCCTCTATGGCAATAATGTCCTTCCTCAGATTTGGAGACCAAAACTGTACGCAATACTCCAAGTGTGGTCTCACCAAGACCCTGTACAACTGAACTAGAACCTCCCTGCTCCTATACTCAAATCCTTTTGCTATGAAAGCTAACATACCATTCGCTTTTTTCACTGCCTGCTGCACCTGCATGCCTACTTTCAATGACTGGTGTACCATGACACCTAGATCTCGCTGCATCTCCCCTTTTCCTAATCGGCCACCATTTAAATAATAGTCTGCTTTCCTGATTTTGCCACCGAAGTGGATAACCACACAGTTATTCACATTATACTGCATCTGCCATGGATTTGCCATGGATCACCCAGCCTATCCAAGTCACCTTGCAGTCTCCTAGCATCCTCCTCACAGCTAACACTGCCCCCCAGCTTAGTGTCATCCACAAACCTGGAGATATTGCCTTCAATTCCCTCATCCAGATCATTAATATATATTGTAAATAGCTGGGGTCCCAGCACTGAGCCCTGCGGTACCCCACTATTCACTGCCTGCCATTGTGAAAAGGACCCGTTTACTCCTACGTTTTGCTTCCTGTTTGCCAGCCAGTTCTCTATCCACATCAATACTGAACCCCTAATGCTGTATGCTTTAAGTTTGTTTACTAATCTCTTATGTGGGACCTTGTCGAAAGCCTTCTGGAAGTCCAGATATACCACATCCACTGGTTCTCCCTTATCCACGCTACTAGTTACATTCTCGAAAAATTCCACAAGATTCGTCAGACATTATTTGCCTTTCGTAAATCCATGCTGACTTTGTCCAATGATTTCACCACTTTCCAAATGTGCTGCTATCCCATCTTTAATAACTGACTCTAGCAGTTTCCCCACTACCGATGTTAGACTAACTGGTCTGTAATTCCCCGTTTTCTCTCTCCCTCCCTTCTTAAAAAGAGGGGTTATTTTTGCTACGTTTTCTAAGGCAGTTAATCTCAAAGTGCACATTGCATATGAGAGCCAGGGCATCCTGCTGAACGTCAGTCAGGTGCCCACCATCCACCGACCTACCGAAAGCCGTAATGCCCGATGCGAGCAGCTTCAGCACCCTTTGCAGTTTTATCTCCTGCGCTCTGATGCCTACTCCCATATTGCTGCAGATGGCATGGTTTACGGCCGGTACTTTAAGCAGGATACAATTCTCCCGGGTTTAATACTTTTTGGCCGTTGTATCCATGGCCAACTCCTGAAGCTGGTGCGAGGCCAAGTAATTTATACTGGCAGCCAGCTCTTCCCCAGGGGCTCTCCGGAGTCTATTGGGATGGCAACCCTAGCCGCCAGGAATGGGACCTCTGGCTTGTGCCCA
Organism: Okamejei kenojei; assembly: GCA_035221665.1. Classification (NCBI taxonomy): domain Eukaryota; kingdom Metazoa; phylum Chordata; class Chondrichthyes; order Rajiformes; family Rajidae; genus Okamejei; species Okamejei kenojei. Next base: position 64,102 of record JAVHYY010000420.1, on the reverse strand, counting down.
TCGTCCCGTGGGGCAGCCTCCAATGCGAAGTCCACAGATTTGGCATCAGAATCGTTATCCATCAGAAATGACCTCCAACAAGTTTGACACTTCCCAGCCGGTCGCTGTGCCATGCGTCAGATGTAATGAAGCGCATGCGGACTGGCGGGGTTCTTCACGGAATCACTCATGTGACTCCAAACTAAAATCAGGAGCACCAGCTTACTTAAAATGGAGCTGCTAACAACATGGAACTGCAACAGCAAATAGAGCTTGGTATAGATATTGCTAAGTGATCTAATAAGCAATGAAAGCTCTTCAATCTTGTACTTTCAGTTATGAATGGCAGTGTCCAAGCAAACATCTGATGAGAGTCTAAGAACATCCCATTCCTCAATGATGAAAGGGCCCAGAATCACACCAACACAAAGCCTGGATTCACCCTGGTCACTCCCTCTTTGTCCCTCTCCCATCAGGCAAGATGTAAAGAAGATTGAAAACGCACAGCTCCACATTCAGGGACAGTGTCTTCTCATCTGCTATCAGGCAACTGAAGCATTCTATCAACAACTAGAGAGCAGTCTTGAGCTACTATCTACATCATTGGAGATCTTCAGACTATCTTTAGTGGGATTTTACTGGACTTTAATTTGCACTAAATGTTATTCGATTCAATTCAATTCAATTCAATTCAATTCAATTCAATTCAACTTTAATGTCATTGCATAGATACAAGTATGGGTACAACGAAATGCAGTTTAGTGACAGTACGAAGTGATAGCAATATATAGATAAATGCAGATAAATAAATACAGATGTGGAGATCTATCAGCGGGACTCCGAGTTCAGCAGTGTGATGGTGTTATTATAGAAGCTACTCCTCATCCTGCTGGTGCGGGACCTGAGGCTCCTGTACCGCCTCCCCGATGGTAGGGCAAACAGTCCATGGTTAGGGTGGGAGGGGTCCTTGATGATCTTCCCAGCCCGTCTCAGACACCGTTTTCGGTGGAGGGCATCCATGACAGGGAGCGGGGGCACCGATGATGTACTGGGCAGTTTTCACCACCCGTTGTAGTGCCTTCCTGTCTGCTACGGTGCAACTGCTGTACCATACCGTAAAGCAGGTGGTCAGGATGCTTTCAACGGTACAGCGGTAAAAGTTGGTCAGGATCTGGGGGGACAGGTGGGCTTTTTTTGAGCCTCCTCAGGAAGTAAAGGCGCTGCTTTATCTGTATCTGTACACTGTGGATGGCATGATTGTAATCATGAATTGTATTTCCGCTGACTAGTTAACATGCAACTAAAGCTTTTCACTGTACCTCGATACACGCGACAATAAACTAAACTAATTAACTAATTAATTTTATCTGCTCCACATACTCAAGAAATAGCTGAGTGTGTTATATAAAGCAAATGCAGTGGGTCAAGACTATGTCCTAGACATGTACTCCAGCACTAACTATGACTCTTGCAAAGTTGTTCCAGTATTTACAACACTGGCATCTCCCTAACAGTGTGGAGAATTGTACAGGTACGTCTTGTTTATACAGCGCAGGAGACATTAAATCCAGCCTAATCTCAGTCACCAGCAGTATATTGTCTGGCTTTTGTAGGATATTGAAAGATTCATTCCTGATGTTACATTAATGGAGCAATTTAGGTGTAGTTCTTCACACATACTTTTCAATCTATTTTGGAGAAAAGCTCTAATATTCACGAAGAACACCAACTATGCTACAAGGCTAGTCATTGAAATATCACTCCTGATGCATCTCATAACAGCTATGCCCAAGTGGAAAGTGAGAACCTTCCAATAGCACACAAAAACCAAGGCATTGGGAGGCAATCTGGGAAATTATTCCTCTCTGTTCCCTATTTTTTTTTTCAGACCTTATATTTTGCCTATTGATGCAAACCAGGAAGGCAGACACAGTACCAAAACGCTTTAATCTTCAGTGGCCATAGCACTATACCTGTGCAAAATCAGAGGGAAGAAAAAAATAAGTGAGCATGCACATTCATCTTCTTTAGAAATGACAGAATTCCTTACATGATCTGATTATTTACTAAGTATTTGAGGGCCTTTAATCATAGCTCTACAGCTACGAGGAAAGATCCCTTCTGGACATAGTCCTTGACGCTGCTTAAATTGAAGGCGCCACTGTTCACCAGGTAAGTATTTTAGCTATTAAAGAGCTTGATCAGAAACCCAGACGACAATATGTGTAATATCTGTTCAGTCTTAATGTTGCTTTACTGGAATCATTTTGTGACGCAAAGCAAAAGTGAATGTAGATCAGCAGTAAGTAATCAGATGCAATGCTATATAAAGGTTTACTAGAAATTTAAAAAAACACATTGAGTGCTAAAGCCTTACGTTGAACTGTTATCATTATCGCTGATGAATGTATTCATGTCATTTCAGGTTCGAAGGAGACATCGATTACAGCAAGTCAAGTCTTCAGAAATCACTTTGAAGTTTGGTTGGGTGTGTTTGGCAGGGTAACCAATGGGTTGCTAGTTGAAATGTTAAATATTTGAAAGTTCAAACAAAAAAAATGAAAAGCCTAAACATTTTTTACTCAACCATAACATTTCCGTTGAAGGGAAATATCTGCAATGGAATGATATAATCAAGTAGTACAATATACTAAACCCTAATTAAAATCATCCACAATGTCACAAATGCAGTAATTTATCAGCATGAAACTCAGATAAACCTCTTCCTTACATTAACAATATGAATAATATGACATAAATGTTTATATTTCATATATATATATTATATATATATATATATATATATATATATATATATATATAGTGAAACAATATAGTGATAAAAATGTGTGTATATATATATATATATATATATATATATATATATATATCAACATTTTGTGATGTAAATTAGTATATCTGAATATACTATATATATACAGTATATTTAAAATATATAGTGAAATATTCTGCTAGTAATACTAATTTATATATAGTGCTTTGAAATTTCAAAAATGTAAAGTTTAAAACGAGGAAAAGATTGTCAAATACTTAAATATTTGAATGTCACCAAACCACGGTCAAAAAGACGGGGATCTGATGTAGGATCTTTAAGTGGACAGGCCTTTTGGAGGGGAGTCGCAGTACATGTAATATTGAGAATGAAAACACAGCTAAATCTGGCAAAGAAATGGGTGAACAGAGTGATCAAGAGCAACAGAAAGTGCTTGTAAAAGTTGAGAGAAGATTAAAGAGATCAGGAAGCCAAAAAGGGATTTCTGCACGAGTAGCATTTTTGCACCTGACCTGTGAGGTGTCTGAGATGCAGTGTAAAGGGCCTGTCCCACAGGCGATATTTTAGGCAACTGCCGGCGACCAGGCTGTCGCCACACGGTCGCCGGGGTGTCACCTGTATGGTCTCCTCAGTCGCCCAAAGAGTCGTAGCGTTTTTCTGGTCGCCGCTGGATTTTGAAATGTTCAAAACTTTTCGGCAACAGTTGGCAACCGTGGGCTTGTCATAGCTTGTCTTCTCCTGACGTAGGTGCTGTTGTAGGTTGTCGCCTGGATGACGTAGGTTGTCGCTAGGATGACGTAGGTTGTCGCCGGTGCTGACTTCGGTGAGTTCCATTGTCATAGTCGCCTAAAAAATTGCCTAAGTTGGGCAGGCCCATTAGTCTAGTTGCCAGTTTTTCGGCGACCTGCTATGACTATGACTGTCGCTTGTAATCGCCTACAAAAATCACCAAGTGGGACAGGCCCACGAATATTGGGTACAGTTGAAAATGAAATGACAAAATCTGACAAAATAATTGGTCATTTATGCTATGAATAACTCAAATTTACTGAAAACCTGCATTTGATGCAGTTAGTGACAGTTTGATACTATTAGCTAGAAAAAATACTAATACAATGTTTGTACATCTTTTAAAATACAAAACATGCACCAAATGTTCCTACAACCCAGGTCTGGTTTGAATACTTGACTGCTGATCGGTTTAACAGTAGCTCCGGATAATCTTATTACAAGATCCACATGCATACAAATTGAATTAAATATGACTGAAACTTCAACATGAAACCTCAGTCCCTGTTATTTTGTGGTGATCTTTCCAAACACCATGTTTCAAACAGCGCAGAAAGACATCCCAGCCAGACATCGATAAAACAGTAAACTAAAATAATGGAAACCTGAAATTAAAAAAAACACAAGGAGATGCTGAAAAATACCATGAGTTCAGGCAGCATATATGGAGAGAGAAAACTAGAATCTATGTTTCAAGCCAATCACCTTTCCACAATGCTGCCTGACCTTCTGAGTATTTCCGGAGTTTTCTGTATTTATTGGTAACACATTCCTCCAGCTTAGACATGTCAAAGGAAAAATAAAATAGTCATGGATTATTTAAACTTAATCACATCACAAAAGTGTAAAAATAAAATTAAGATGCACTTGGCCAGATTTCTTTGTGTGTGAACAGACCCTCAAAAGCTGAAGTGACCACTACAAGCATCTAATAATGAACATCGAGTGATGTACAGTTGTGGCCACCAAATCAATAAACTGCTCGAGAAGACTCGTTCATTTGATATGTTTCACTCAAGCTTGAGAGAAAATATGAAGTACAGGCATCTCTTGCTCTGCAGGTATCAATACAACTGAAACACAACTGTATGGATTTTCCAATTTAGATTCTTGAGTGCCAGAAGCCTTTGTGAACTGAAAGTGCAATTAGTCTAAGTGGCAGCCAACTGACATCAATGTTCAAATCAGAATTCCTATTCACTACCTAATTTGAATCTTCACTGGGAGATGGTTGTCTTCTGTGGTTCTTATAAGGCGCACTTGAGACAATATTTCTTGTTCAAGCAGTTGACATGTTAACAGCAAAACTGGAAGGCGATGAAGGACGCTGAAGCAAACATGAATATCAATACATTATTCAAATATAACAATGTGGCGTCAACATGAGACTTCAAGAAAGGAGTGCACTGTAAAAGGAATTGGATGTTTTATGGAAATTGCCATTATCAGGTCCACTGTTTTCAATGTATAATTTATATAAAGTACTTGGCATTGCTGTCTCTGTAAAAATACCAATACTTGAAGCATTTGATGCTTTTCTCTTATTCTTTTGAAAAAATATTTACCTCTAGTTCTGCTATTACAAGGATGGCAATTTGTTTACACAGGAAAAAAACTATTCAGGCAGTAACTAATATTTAATTCCCTTTGTAAATGATTCACACTATGTCATTTTATTTCAGAATCATAGTCAAATCTGTTTATTGACATTGGAATGATAAATTGATAAAAACATGTAATAACTTAGTTCATTGTTGGTTGGATGATCAAGAAATAACAACAGTATTTCATATTTTAAATCAGTTCTTGTGGATCATTATGCAAATACCAGATGACAACTTCCAATAGTGAACAGCTAACCAGAACTAACTGTCAGGGATTACATCTTAAGAGCCCCCAAAATACAGCGTGGTTCCAACAAACATCAACCAGCATGGTTAATTTGCTTATTTCACAGCAGAAGAATTGCAGTGAAAAAAGATGCAAAGATAAACAAACAAAAGAAAAAAGTATTGTTGAGTATAAACATTAACTCTCCTCCTAGTATATACTAATTCTCAGTTCGTCTGCTGAATTCTGTTCCAGCAAGGAACTGCAGGTGCTGCTTTACAAATAAAGACCCAAAATGCAGGATTAGCTCAGCGGGTCAGTCAGCATCTCAGGTAAACATTAGGTGTTGATTCAGGTCAGGATTCTTCTTCAGTAGAAGGAGTCCCAGCCCAAAACGTCACTTCTCCATGTTTTTCTAAGATGCTGCCTGACCCTCTGAGCTACTACAATATGCAGTGTCTTCCAAAACATTAGCAATGTTTAATTTTCCCAGGTGACTAAGTACCTAGGGTAAATCTATGATAAAGTAAATACTCAACGATCAATTGGACAGAGTAGATAGATAATACAAAGTCTCTCTTTCCTTGGTCTATATGTTCTTATATACTTTTCTTCCTTTCCTCATCTTAACACTATGATTTACAGTAGCCACTCCATAGTACTTACACTTGTAACAAATGTCTATGTTGCGAGGCTTGGCACTTAACTTCATGTTCATAAGTGATAGGAGCAGAATTAGGCTATTCAGCACATCACGTCTGCCATTCAACCATGGCTGATCTATCTTTCCCTCTTAATCCCATTCTCCTCCCTTCTCCCCGTAACTCCTGTCTTCGGTACCAATCAAGAATATATCTATCTTTGCCTTAAAAATATCCATTGACTTGGCCTCCACAGCCTTCTGTGGCAATGAATTCCACAGATTCACCACCCTTGACTAAATAAATTCCTCCACATCTCCTTCCTAAAGGAACGTCCTTTAATTCTGAGGTTATGACCTCTAGTCCTAGACTCTCCCATTAATGCAAACATCCTCCAATAAGTCTCCAATAGCTGCCCATTACATTACATATAACATTTCTATAAAACATGGAAAATGGCCCCATGGTCTCCATCTGTAACATTTGCCACATGCATGTGTTAATGCCATGAACATAGAGATCAATGGCTAAAGAATAACAAAAGAGTTAATGTTTCAGGGCAATGTTGTTTCATGAACAGTAAGTTTAAATCTGAATCTTGATGTGGAGTGATGTTTTAAAACCTGAAGTATCTGAAATAACCCAACAGAATAAATATTGATTTCTCTAACTTCAAGTAATCTTTGCATCCCTCTCTCTACGAAAGATAGAACATTTAAGGGCAAACCAGTGAATTTTTGTATGTTTGGATTTCCAGACAAGCACCCACACCAGAAGTAGATCACCAAGATTAAAGCTAATGGAATTGGAGCTACTGTACTGACATGGAATGAGAATTGGTTGTTGGACATAAAATGAGAGTGGATCCTTCTTAGGTTGGCGGGCTATGAATAATGAGGGTCAGTGGGGATTGACGCTTGATTCATAGTCATTCACAATACCAAACTCAGTTGGATAGAGAGTAATAGGAGATGTATTGAGGCTTCAGGGAAATATGGAAGAATTGAATAAATGAATGAGTGAGAACGTGGAAGATCAAATATCACGTGGGAACATTGGTAATCATCCACTTTAGTGCACAAAACAGATAAGCTACACTCTCACTCCTGATGGTTTCAACCCAAAAAGATACTTTATCATCATCTGCTTTGATCTTTCGTTTTCACATCTTACCCCTCTATATCTCTAGACTCCCTCTTCCCTGACTCTCAGTGTGAAGAAGGGTCTTGACCCAAAACGTCTCTCCAGGGATGCTGCCTGAGTCACTCCAGCATTTGTGTTTGTCATCAAGATAACTATTCCTTGCCTCAGCAGATGCTGCCTGACCCATTGTATTTCTCCAGTGTTTTCTTTCTTCCAGATTACAACATCTGCAGGCTCTAGTGTCTACAGAAAAAAAACTGAGTGATGCGAGATTATGTTGATGTTCAAAGGGGACCTGGATGCATTTGGTCACAGGTCATTGAAGGCCATCAGTGCATTTGCAGCAGGCAGTACAAAAGATGAATGGCATGTTAGCCTTTATCATTGGAGGGTTTGATTATGGGGCTAACAGTCTAGATGTAATTTTATTTGGTCTTGGTGATATTGAACCTGGAGAATTGTCTCTTTACCTAAGAAAGGATAAACTAGCCACAGAGAGAATTGGTGAGGTCCTAAGTAACTGCTTGCAGAGATAGTAGGGTTATGATATGAGGAGAAGTTGTGTAGCCTCAAACTTATTCTAAAGTTCAGAGCAATGAAAGGGGATCTCCTTAAATTGTTAAAAGGCTTCATTAAGTTAATGAGCAGAGGCTGTTTCTCCTGAATGAGGTGCCCAAACTCAGTATGAGGATAAAAGGTCTGAATGAAGAAAAAACATTTTCACTCTGGAAAATGGTGATTTTTTTTTGGAACGTTCTACCCTGGAGGCAATGGAAACTCAATCGTTGAGTTGATTCAAAACAGGAATGGAATGAAGGGATATGTTGATTGTGCTGAATAATGGCGCTGAGGGAGAGAATCATCATCTATGACTTTGGTGAATGGCAGAGCAGGCATGAAGGAAGAGATGACCCATTCCTACTCCTACTTCTCATATATTTATGTTTAAATTATACAACATGCGGACACAGCATCATCCAATTGACAATTCAAAGCATCCATGATTCAGTCTATGTACTGTAATATATACCTTGAAGTATGAATTGGGGTGTAGCATTAGATTTACATCATATGAAGGAGCCTAAATGTATATATTTTTTTGGGTGGCACAGCATAGCAGCTGATCGAACTACTGCCTCACAGTGTTAGAGACCTGAGTTCCATCCCAACCTTGGGAGTCGTCTGTGTGGAGTTTACACATTCTCTCTTTGACCAAGTGGGCGTCCTCCAAGTGCTCCGGTTTTCTCCTACATTCCAAAGTCTTGTGGATTTGTGGATTTATAGGTTAATTGGCCTTTGTAAATTGCCCTTTATGTGTAGGGCGTGGATGAGAATTGGGGTAACATAGAAATAGTGCGAAAGCGTGATCTCCAGTTGACGTGGACCTGGTGGGCTGAAGGTGCCTGTTTTCATGCTGTTTCTTACAACAAAAGACAGTGGAATAAAAACAATAGTCCCTTTCAGTGAACCATGCAGAAAGCTAATTGTCCTGAAACATGAACTCTGTTCCTCTCTCCGCAGATGCTGCCTGAACTTGTTGAGTCCTGCCAGCATTTTCTGCTTTTAAGTCAGAGGTTTTGGTTTGACAGAGGAAGCAGTCAAAGCTCAATCACAAGCAGTTATGTGGATGAGTTGAGTTTAGTTTATTGTCATGTGTACCAAGGAACAGTGAAAAGCTTTTGTTGTGTGCTAACCAGTCAGTGGAAAGTTGGATGGATTAAGACATGTGGCATGAAATCTGCACTCTGTATGCTTTACTGATGTGTAATCTGGTTTGCTATCTCATCTAGTTGCAATGATGAAATTAACTTATTAGCAAATATTTTACAGCCACATATTGTAGAAAATTTATACTGCCAATTAGTATGATATAGATAATGAAAATCTAAAATGAAAACACACTTTCTCCGCAGTTCTCCCTATTTCTTTCTTCACAGTTAATGTTCAGGTCAATGACTATTCATTAGAACTGAGGTAAGATTTTATTTGTCTTCACAAATGCCATCTGAGGTATTAAGCATTTCATGCATTGTAATGTCACTCTTGGAACAACAGTGCATTAATCCATGAAATTATACAGGAGATGCCTTGGCATCATGTTTGCCACTGACATTGTGGGCCGAAGGGCCTCTTCTTGTGTTGTTGTGTTCTATGCATTTTATGTACAATTCCAAATAGAAGCAGGGGGTTTGAATGAATAAATGCTTTATTGTCACATGTGACAAATCACAGTGAAATTCGTTGCTTGCATACCCAAGGTATGCAAATAGTCACCACATAGAGATTGCTGACAAAGTTACAATGCATCCCGTGCCAGGTCCACCTTTGTTCTTCCCCCTGCCCCTCTCTCCCAGCCATTCCCCCACACTGGCTCCTCCTTTGTTCTCCACCCCCTCTCACAGCAGAAGGAAATTAGAAGATTCTGTGACCTGAAACGTTAGTCGGACATTCCTTCACCACTGATGTTCAGTGACCAGTTGGTGTTTTCCTGCATTTTCATAATCTGTGAACTTTATTTTTCTGAATAACCTTGCACAACGTTATGTAATTGCAAGCTGATTGGCTTTGGCATGGTCAAAATCTGTGGATGGATTAACTTCCAAAGTTCTTTGTATTTTAGTTTTTGTTTCGAAGCTTACTAAATCTATATTTGCAATCTCGGCTAATCAGTCACAAACTCTTTATGTCTCTTTTTAAGTAGTTCCCCATTTTTGTTTGAGCTGCTTCACGTGAGGGTATGTGGTACAGCCATCTGTAGCTTGGCAACTTATCCATACTGTCTAGAAATTCAGTGCCAAGTGTAATTCTGATCCAAACATAATTCTGATCCAAATATAACTGGATTTGGCAAGCAAATTGTGTGTTTTTCAGAATTCAACTGCAAAAGAAGAAAACCCACATGAAGTAACAAACTATTCTCAGCAGCTTTCTTTTCTAACACCATTGCACTGTGTACAATGGCGATCTATCCTGCACATTGTAATGTATCAAAATAACATCCTAAAACCTTACAAACATAACGTTAAGTATAAACTAGATCGTTTTGTGTTCAGCTAAACTCTTCATCATTGAATCTACAACAACCTTGCTTAGCCCAGAATTATCAAAGATCACAAGCTCATAGTGGCCTCCTAGATAGACACATAATTCTGGAGTAACTCATCAGGTCAGGCAGCATCTCTGGATAAAAGGATTAGGTGAGGTTTCGGATTGGAACCCTTCATCAGACCCTTCATGCTACTACACTGGACGTGCTTTTTCTAATCCTTCTAATGACCTCCCACCTTGTGAGAGTTAAAACATTCATTGACTTTCCAGTTGTAAAAACACACTAAAAGCAAATACGCGATCCACGAGGAAAGAATATTATGGTGCTTCCTGCTCACAAGGCCTTGGACACACCTGCATATTACCAGACTTATTTGTACAAGAAATATCTGATATCATTCATCAAAAGTGTTATTTCAAAGTCTTGGCAGATGGACAAGTATAATATGAGTAAAGTGTGCGAATAATCTCGATTACAGTAAAAGAATTTAGAACAATTGATCAAAATGTTGAACATTTTGGACAACTGTAGAATTCTGCTTAATATTCATCCCGTAACATCGACAGGTCTTTGGGTACAAAATATATCAAAAGACAATTGAACAGTTTGGCAATCGACCGGCAATCCCCACATATTAACACTATCCTACACACTAGGGACATTTTCTATATTTACCAAGCCAATTTTACTTCGGAGTCACGTGAGTGACTATGTGAAGAAGCCCCGCCTGGCGCTGGAACGCCATTACGTCGACTCTGACGGCAGAAGCAAGAGTTGCAGAGCGCAGCTCCTCGCAACGGCTGGAACGGACCCGCAGGTAAGTGTAAGGAAAAGTGGGGACGTTCTAAAAAAGACGTTACGCTGGTAAAACCAGCAAAAGAGAAAGTAAAAGTTAAAATCAGAGTCACGCTGGCGTACTGATTTAGCCAGATAAATGGAAAAGGAAAATGGAGAAGTCTCAAAGGAAAATTTTGCGGGTAAAAAGATCGTCCCGGGGTGAAGCTAAAGAAACGGGACAAGAGTTTAATCCGGTGGCCGCTGATTCACCCGTTAGTGAGACTATAATTTCTCCAGAAATACAAACCACGGAGGAAAATGTTCAAGAAAATGTAAAAAGAAATCCGTGAGGCCCGAGGTTTCTGATAATGACTCTGATAATGAAATTCCTCCGGATAATAAAGCTATATGGCTAAAAATGGAACATATGGAGAAAGTGCTCCAAAATATAATGAGACAAGGGTCACAGTACCCAGAAGTTTCCCAAAATGACCCTGAGGGGTTTGAATATACAGAATATGGCTATGTGCCAAATTGGGAATTTGAAACTCCGGACCCAGGATTAAGGGCAGAGGAAGTCTCATTGGATATAATTCCAAGTGTATCAGGGCTGCAAAAGACAGACCCTGCAAGTGGTGATGTGGATTATGAGTGCACACCACAAATAAAAAAGAGAAGGCCAGATGTGCCTGAGATGGCAAAAGATTTTGCTATACCTGAAGGAAGTGGTGAGGCTACGGAAGAAAACCTAGCTGCCAGTATTAATTATATGGTATCTCACCAACTTCAAGATTCTGTGATGATTGAAACAGCAGAATTATATAAAACACCGGATAATTGCACCTCATTGAAGGTACCTACGGTTAATCCGTCTATATGGACGCCTATGACTCCAGGCATGAGAGGACAAGAAATAAGATTTCAAAGAATCCTCAAATTGATTTCTGCTGCCATTACTGCTTTTGGAAGGCAAATGGAGGGGTTGGAGATGGATAAAATCCAAAAAGATACTTTGGGCTTATTATGCAATTCCTTCTATGAAATTAATTGTGTAGATGGTTTATATGATGTAAATGAAAACTTTACAAGCTCTTAAGTGTGCAACATCTTTTAATGATAGCACTGGGTATTACATACACCTTCAAGCACCGGCTACATTTTCCTACTGAGGGGAAGGCGTTATGATTGATGTTAACTGGGCGGGGTTAATGGAGTGAGGTAACTATATTATTGGTTGCATATAAACCATCTACATCCTTCCCCTTAGAAATAAAAAAAAAACAGATTGTTGTCACGACAACCGAATTAAACAGCAGAATTAAACGAAATCGCCGTAGCGAACAGGCGGCTTACTGATCCTGCCCGAGCGCGTACGGATGTCGACTGTCGAATAGACTGTCGACGTGTCCCGCCTTTGGTAAAACCTGTAACTTTTGTAAAAAGCTGAACCATTTCTCAGCCTCCTGTCGCTTACTCCGTTCCCGTGGGAGCCAGGCACAAGCTTCCAGTCCCAGTCTAAACATGCTGCTGCAATCTGATCTCTGTTTCGACTCACAGCCCAATTTAGTTGAATGCAATGGTGCAGAGCCAATTAATTCTGCCGAGGACTCTCATGTGTTTACCCTCCTACAGACACGACCACCACCGCAATGATCCCTCCGTACCTGTGACTGTCAATGGCGTAAACCTTCTCTGCCAAATTAGATACTGGCGCGAAAGTCAATGTTTTGTCCATGAATCTTTTCAACAAGAATAAGGAATAATGAGCCTCTGGTTGTTGACGATGCTACCCTGCACGCCTATGGTGGAGAGATTCTAAGGCCTGCGGGGAGGGCCACTTTAACTTGCGTGCTGCAAAAGGCCACAAGAAACCTGGTTTTCTATGTTTTGAACTCTGACTGTGTAACCCTGTTGGGCAAACCGTGCGTGCCAGGATCTTAGCCTGGTCTCCTTTGACCGCACGGTCCACAAAGTGCAACTGTCGTTTGACCCGGTTGCTGAATACCAGGACCTGTTCGACGATGACCTGGGGAAGTTACCAGTGTCATACCATATAAACCATCTACAAATTGTATGAGGAAAATTGCGATTCGGCCCATATTTCATCCAAGGTTTGCAGGTCTGTGTCGATCAAGTGGTGTTTCAAGCTCCTGGTTATCTATTTGGAGAAAACCTGCCTAAACAAATAAGAGAAATGGATGAAGAGGCTAAATCTATTAGCCACATGAGACCTTTCGTCTTTGGACAAAAAAGGTATTTTTCGTCAAGAAGGGGATTTGATTTTGGAAACAGAGGCAGGAGTATGATAAGAAAATATTATCATCCGACACAGCCTAATGTTCACCCGTATACGGGGAGAAGGAGACCACCACGTTCATATGGAGAGGTACAAATAAATGTATTCTATGCTTAAAGAAACTGTGGACAAATCTCCAATTGGAGGGAGATTACAAATGTTTTATGATGAATGGCTTGCCATCACATCTGATCGGTTTATTTTACAAACAGTTTCAGGAGCTACTATTACATTTAAAGAAGGTGTTAATTCTCGGTACAAAATAAACCTGCTTATGGTTTCATGTTTTCTGCAATTGAAGAGGCAGAAATAAATGTGGAAATTGACAAATTGTTTAAAAAAGGTGTTATTGAAAAAACTGTTGAACATGAGCATCAATTTGTGTCAAATATATTTCCAAGAAATAAAAAAGATGGTGGTTGCAGAATTATTCTGGACCTTACAAATCTTAATAAATTTGTCGAATATAAACATTTAAAAATGGAAACATTTAACACTGCAAGATAATTTGATATCAGCAGGTTGTTATATGGCTACAATTGATTTAAAAGATGCGTACTATTCAGTACCAATACATCAGTTCTTTCGAAGGTATTTAAATTTTAATTGGCTGGGACAGCTGTGGCAATTCAAAGCTTTACCAAATGGGTTAAGTTCAGCTCCCAGGCTCTTTACAAAGCTGTTGAAACCAGCTTTAGCACAATTAAGAGCACAAAAGCACATCATTATGGCTTATCTGGATGACATTTTAATCATCAATAGTAATCAGGAATCAGCTGAAAAATCAGTTTCAGCAACTAAAACTTTATTTGAAAAGTTAGGTTTCTTGATTCATCCAATTAAGTCCCAGCTGCAGCCAGCACAGTCAATTAACTATTTGGGGTTTGTAATTTAACTCAGTTACTATGTTAGTAACTTTGCCAACAGGTTATTGGTAAATTAGTAGCAGCATTTCATGCAGTAGAATTTGGTCCATTACATTACCAAAACCTTCAAAGGGACAAAATAAAGAGCTCTAAAAAAGAGAGCAGGCCATTTTGATAGGCCTATGCAATTAACAAAAGAAGCTTTATTGGAATTACAATGGTGGATTGAAAATGTCCCACAAGCTGCTAAAAACATTCTGATACAACAGCCTGAAGTAATTTTACAAACAGATGCTAGTGCTCTCGGATGGGGGGCGACAGATTCATTCACCAGCTGTGGGGGCAGATGGACTGTCCAAGAGGAAATGTTTCTCCAAACATATGGTATTAACTAGTTTTAGAATTATTGGGTGCATTTTATGGGTTGAAGGCATATTGTTCTACAAAAAAGAATCTGCATGTACTGATACAATTAGATAATAAAAACAGTTGTTGCATATATTAATCACATGGGTGGAGTCAGATCGGTATCATGTGATTGTTTGGTCAATCAGATATGGCAATGGTGTATTAACCACCAAATTTGGATTTCGGCAAATTACATCCCAGGTAAAAGACAATGTGGTTGGCAGGACAATAGATCAAGGATGTTTAAAGACAACACAGAATGGATGTTGAACCCAGTAATTTTCAGTAAAATTGTGACTCAATATGGGTCACCAGACATTGATCTGTTTGCATCAAGACTAAATCATCAATTGCCTAAATATGTGTCTTGGGAACCAGATCCAGACGCAGTAGCAGTAGATGCTTTTTCACTAAACTGGGGGAATATGTTCTTTTATGCTTTTCCGCCATTTGCTCTGGTTCAGCAATGTCTGAAGAAAATAGATCAAGATTCTGCCACAGGATTATTGGTAATTCCAAATTGGCCGACACAACCATGGTTCCCATTGATGTTAAACATGATTAAAGAACCATATATGTCAATTCCTAGCAGCAGTGATTTATTGATAAAACCAGTAACCAAAGAAATTCATCCATTACATACTTATATGAATTTGTTAATCTGCAGGTTTTGACCAGTCCACTACAGGAGCTTGGATTGTCGGATAGAACTATGGATATTATAGTCGCATCATGGCGAGATAGCACTCAGAGACAATATATGACACATATCAAGAAATGGGACATTTTTTGCAGACAGTCAAATATATCCTATCATACTGTGAACATTGCAAACATATTGGAGTTCCTTGCCGAGTTGCATTTTGAACAACACTTAAGTTACAGTGCCATTAATAGTGCACGTAGTGCCTTATCATCTTATTTAGGACATATCTCTGATCAGAAGTCAATTGGATCACATCCATTAATATCCAGATTTATGAAAGGAATCTTTAACAAAAATCCACCCAAACCAAGATATACAGAAATTTGGGATGTTAGCATTGTACTTACCTTCCTTAGACAATGGACTCCAATCGAAGTTTTGTCACTGGAAAGGTTAACATTTAAATTAGTAATGTTAATGGCATTGGTTTCAGCTCAAAGGGTGCAAACATTACAAATGTTACGTTTAGACTGTATGCATGTGACTGCAGATAACATTGTGTTCTATGTTTATGATCTGATCAAACAAAGCAGACCAGGGAGAACTGGAGCGAAGGTAATGTTTCAAGCTTATCCCATTGATCCACCGTTGTGTGTAGTTAAACATTTGAATCATTATGTAAAAGTTACCAAAACTCTTTGAGGAGATGAAAAAACATTAATGATTACGCATAAGAAACCACACACAAAAGCTTCAGTGCAAACAATCTCAAGGTGATTAAAAACAGGTGTTACTTTTTAGCAGGAGTAGACACTGATGTGTTCAAATCTCACTCCACCAGGGCAGCAGCTACATCCGCGGTGAAGTTACAGGACGTACCACTCGAACATATTTTAGAAACCGCAGGGTGGTGTAAAGAAGAAACTTTTTCAAAGTTCTACAATAAAACCTGTTCACACAATGACAGGCTTTGGACACGCGGTGTTGGGTTCACTATAATCACCTGCTTTGTTTCACTATTGATTGATATTATCAATTATGTTATCACATATCTTTTATCACTTTGTAATGGTTTCCCTCAGGTGTAAAAAGAGGGTTATTATATGTTCTTTTATCATTAAAAGATTTATGGAAAGAACTAAAACTAGTCTGGTTTTTCTCATGTATGTGTTGACCTAGCCGGACTGTCGTATGGAAGAATTCTACAACATGAAAAACACAGAAGCTTCAAAATCTTCACGTAGTCACTCACGTGACTCCGAAGTAAAATAGTAAGATTAAATGAGAACTTACCAGTTCGAAGTTTGATCTTTATTTTATGAGGAGTAACGATGAGGGATTACGTGCCCTCCACTCCACACCCTCATAAAATAAATGATCATCTGGTAGTTCTAAATCTATGATGAGCCTTACTATCTTACTCCGGCTATTGTGTTCTGTGTTTTTCATGCCGCTGCTTTGAAGTATGCCGTTCCAGCGCCAGGCGGGGCTTCTTCACGTAATCCCTCATCATTACTCCTCATAAAATAAAGATCAAACTTCGAACTGGTAAGTTCTCATTTAATCTTACTATTAACCTACATACCTGTCCGTCTTTGAAGTGTGGGAGGAAATCGAAGATCTCAGAGAAAACCCAAGCAGTCATAGGGAGAACGTACAAACTCCGTACAGACAGCACCCATAGTCAGGATCGAACCCTGGTCTCTGGCGCTGTAAGTCAGCAACTCTACCGCTGTGCCAAAATGCCACCCCACTCAGCAGACCAGGCAGCATATCTAGAAAGAGAAAAAGAGTTAATGTCTCAGGTCTGACTGAGACTAATATAGAAAAAGTTAATTTTCTGTAACAATGTTTAGAAAGGGATGGGTAGTACAAAAGGAATATCTCTGATGGAGTGTTCTATCATATTCTCACTATGAACTCTCTGTCTGCAGCCTCCTACATTGTTATAATGAGGCCAATGCAAGCTTGAGAAAATGGGCGGTAACAGTGGCGCAGCGGTAGAGTTGCTGCCTTACCGCGCCGGAGACCCCAAATACGGGTGCGGGTGCTGTCTTTACGGAGTTTGTACGTTTTCTCCGTGTCCTGTGTGGGTTTTCTCCGAGATCTTCGGTTTCCGCCCACACTCCAAAGACGTACAGGTTTGCAGATTAATTGGCTTGGTAATTGTAAAAGTAGTCCCTAGCGGGTGTAGAATAGTGTTAATGTGCGGGGATCACTGGTCGGCACGGACCCGATGGGCCAAAGGGCCTGTTTCTGTATCCCTAAACTAAACTAAACTAAAAAAACTTCCAGCATCTGCAGTTCAAGAAGGAACTGCAGATGCTGGAAAATCGAAGGAAGACAAAAATGCTGGAGAAACTCAGCGGGTGAGGCAGCATCTATGGAGCGAAGGAAATAGGCAATGTTTTGGGTTGAAACCCTTCTTCAAATTATGCTAAAAAAGCATCTCATCCTCATCTCCTCTCTGGGGATCTTGCAATCTCAGGACTCAGTATCGAATTCCCCACCAGGTAATTCTTTAATCTTGTCTTTATCAGAACTGGCCTTTTCCCCTGTGACCCATTTATGACTTTGAATCAATTTTATTATTTCTAAGATAGCCGAGTCAGGGGATATGGGGAGAAGGCAGGAACGGGGTAGTGATTGGGGATGATCAGCCATGATCACATTGAATGGCGGTGCTGGCCGAATATAGCCTAACGTGCTGCATATATTCTTCAGCCTTGCTATTATCACCACCTTACCATGATGAGACAGCATTAAGGAATGAAGTGAGACTGACTATCACTTTAACTCATTTAGTATTCCTTTATTCTATTTCATAGAGGTATGGAGTGCTACAGCACGGAAACAGGCCTTTCGGCCCAACTTGCCCATGCTGATTAAGATGCTCCATCTACACAAGTCCCTCATGCACACATTTGGCCAATATCCCTCTCAACCTTTCCAATCCATGTACCTGTCCAAATGTCCTTTAAATGTTGTCAAAGTACCTACCTCAACGACTTCCTTTGGCTGCTCGTTCCATATACTCATCACCCTCTGTGTGAAACAGCTGCCACTCAGGTTCCTATTAAATCTTTCCCCTCTCATCTTAAACCTATGTCCCCAGTTCTTGATTCCCAGCCAAACATCTTCGTAAATCTATCTGCGCTCTTTCCAGCTTAACAACATCCTTCCTTTAGCAGGATAACCACAACTGAACACTGTACGACCTCACCAACATCTTGTACAATGTAACATAACATCATAACCTGTATACTCAATATCCTGATGAAGGCTAATGTACCGAAAGCCTTCATGATCACCCTATCTACAATACCTGTGACACAACCTTCAAGGCACGATGTACCTGCACTCCTAAATCCCTCTGCGCAACAACATTCCACAAGACCCTGCCATTCATTTTGAAGGATTGAAGCACCAGGGCAGGGTCTTCCTTTATAGATACTATTTTGTTCCACACATCCCTCCCCAACCTTCTCTACTATTGAAAATTAATTTGGCAATGGGTTTAGTTTTGTATTGTCATGTGTATCGAGTTACAGTGAAAAACTTGCTTTCTCTCTTTCCCAGTTTTGACAAAAATCTCTGACCTGAAACATTATCTATTCCCCTTTCCACAGAGGCTAAATGATCTGCTGAATGTTTCCAGCCTTTTCTGTTTTTATTATCATTATCCTCGAGAGAATAGCACATCTTGCAATACGTTAACTATGCTTTCAGATTCACACACTTTCAAATGTATTGAAGTATACAATAGCCTGATTATTTTTGTTTAGTTTAGTTTATAGATACAGTGTGGAAACAGGCCCTTCAGCCCCCTGAGACCACACCAACTAGTGATCTCCATACATTAACACTATCCTACACTAGAGACAATTTACATTTATACTGAGCCAATTAACCTACAAACCTGGGGGTTACACAAAAGGCTGGAGAAACTCAGCGGGTGCAGCAGCATCTAAGGAGCGAAGGAGATAGGTCTGCCTTCCGCAAAGACCGCTCCCTCCGCAACTCCCTTGTCAATTCTTCCCTTCCCTCCCGCTCTACCCCTTCCCCGGGCACTTTCCCTTGCAACCGCAAGAAATGCTACACTTGTCCCTTCACCTCCCCCCTCCACTCCTTTCAGGGACCCAAGCAGTCCTTCCAAGTCCGACAGAGGTTCACCTGCACCTCCTCCAACCTCATCTACTGCATCCGCTGCTCCAGATGCCAGATGATCTATATCGGTGAGACCAAGCGGAGGCTTGGCGATCGTTTCGCCGAACACCTCCGCTCGGTCCGCAATAACCAACCCGACCTCCCGGTGGCTCAGCAGTTCAACTCCCCCTCCCATTCCGTATTCGACCTCTCGGTCCTAGGCCTCCTCCACGGCCAGAGTGAGCAACACTGCAAGTTGGAGGAACAGCACCTCATATTCCGCTTGGGGAGTCTGCATCCTTTGGGCTTGAACATTGAATTTTCTCAATTCTGTTAACCCTTGCTGTCTCCTCCCCTTCCCACCTCTCCCGCAGCCCTCGGGCCCTGGCATTCCCTCTATCTCTATCTCCCTCCCCCACCCTAGTCGCACTAGCTTCTCATTTTCACACCACAAACAGCTTACAATGGCTTGTTCCCTATATCATCGATACTTTTTTGCATATCTCTCATTCATTGTTCTTTATCTCTCCACATCACCGTCTATATCTCTCTTCCCTGATCCCTGACCAGTCTGAAGAAGGGTCTCGACCCGAAACGTCACCTATCTCCTTCGCTCCTTAGATGCTGCTGCACCTGCTGAGTTTCTCCAGCCTTTTGTGTAACCCTCAATTCTCCAGCATCTGCAGTTCCTTCTTTAACAACCTACAATCCTGTATGTTTTTGGAGTTTGGGAGGAACTGGAGATCTCTGAGAAAACCCACATGGTCATGGGGAGAACGTACAACTCTGCACAGACAGCACCCATAGTCAGGATCGAACCCGGGTCTCCGGCGCTGTAAAGCAGCAAATCTACCGCTGCGCCATCGTGCCGTGGTTAGAGAAAATCAATTTCATAGGTTTATCTCAATATATATTATGGTTAGCCATACAAAAGAGCATTTGAGAAACAACAGTATAAAGCAATGAAGTAGGGAATGTAATATATTGTATCTATGCTTTGAGAGCCAACACAGACTCAATGGGCCAAACAGCCTCCATTCTAGTTAGATGGAGATATGAGATTTAATGGGACTGTTTCAGAACAAATTCACAGGGGTAGACGGGAGGTCTAAATGCTATGCTTGCAATATCCATCTTTATAACTGATTGCTGTTCTCCCGTTCCCACAACTAGTCAACCACAGTTATAAGATAAATCTCACAATCACCCAACTTCAATGATAAAGTGGGTCAAAATACTTAATTTGGTGAAAAAGGAAAGTGTGTGTTGTCGGGATTTTAAAATAAACCAATATGTGCTTTAGTTTACCTCTATTTTGATTTAAGCATTCTATTTAAAAATATGTATCAAAATAGTGGAGGCTTTTATTTCAAGCGAAACATTTTTATGTCACCTACTTTCAGGAATAATAAATATGGTTTGAGTATTTGTCCAAACACTCTTTCTATGTCCTGACTGTGTAAACATCTCTATAATTACTGATGAAAACAAAAAGATGTGATCGCTGCCGGAGAAAAACATTAAAGCATCAAATGCTTCAAATATTCTCAATATTGTTTTTAAGGATACACCAAAAGTCATTCATAGCTTTACATAAATTATACATTGAAAACACAAGACCCAGATAATGGCAATTTCCATAAAACATCCAATTCCTTTTACAATGCATTTCTTTCTTGAAGTCTCATGTTGATGCCACATTGTTATATTTGAATAATGTATTGATATTCATGTTTGCTTCAGCTTGTTTCATAGTCTTCAGGATGATGCTATTAACTTGTCAATGGCCTGAACTAGAAATGTTGTCTTGTGTTCAACATGTGAACCATATGAGGCAACTGGCCTCCAGTGATGATTCAATCTAGGCTGCCGATTGGGATTTTGATTCAAGCATTGATAACACTTGTCAGCTATTGATTCTTTAAAGTCTAATTTACCACTCTTCCTAGGGTTTATATTTGGGATTGTTCAGATTACCGCATTTGAATTGTTCCCACTCTGTTTCCTCTCAGTGTCACCTGCAAAACTAAGAGACAAGTCCTTCCTTCCCGATCCAAACTACAAATATCCTGAAATTAGGGAATGCATTCCATGCACTTCCCCCTCAAGTATTTCCTCGTTTGCCTGGGGCATGCGGCTCTCTGTAAACTGAGACCCCCTTGGGATCTCTTTTTGATACCTGGGTTGGGAGTAGACAATGATATTTCCTGCGTTTTGCAAAGCTGACCAATATTACACATGTTTAGAAATTTAACTTTGGCAAACTCCATTACAGCGCTGTACCGCAAGGGGCCCAAGTGGCAAATTGACTCAGTAATTTGGCTTTGCTGGAATTTTGAATTGATATTAAAAGCATGCCTGCCAACACAGCCATTAAAATATCCAGTATTCATTTTTTTGTTCTCTAGAGTTATTTGCTCTGAACAAACAAAGGAAAGTATTAAGTTCTTCATACAGGTTCATGCTAAACAATATTTCTTTCCCATTTCCTTCCAGACCCCTGCTGCTGCCTCCAATACATGCTGAGGGAGTGGGCACAAGATGCAACTCTGAGCTCTTTGTATCTTCCTTTTCTTTAGATGCAGGATGGTTCAGGTTACTGCATCTTTAATCTTTCCCACTTTGGGGCAGCAGAATGTCGCAACTAGAAGAGTTGTCGCCTCACAGTTCTAGTGATCCAGGTTCAATCCTGACCTCGGGGAGACTGTCTATGTGCTATGTGCATGCTGCACTGGTTTCTCCCCACATCTCAGGAAATCATGCAGGATGAAAGTGAAATGGCCACTGTAAATTGTCCCAAATATATAGATGAGTGGTATAATTTAGGCGAAGGGGTGTTAACGAGAATGTGGGGTGAATGAAATGAGTTAGTACCCAATTTAAACATTATTGGACCATAGAGTACTAGTATAGAGTACTAAATGTTTGACGAAATATGGAGGGCCGAAGGGCCTGTTTCTATACTTAATCTATATAACTACATTTCTATGTCTGTTCTCACTCAAGTACAGAAATGTGTGGAGCATTACCACATTTATTTATTTATTTGTTATTTGCACAGTAAACATGTTGAGAACATGACTGATGTTTCCAAATTTCCATTTGAAGAGCACTGCAGACAGTCAATGCAGCTCTGTGCACCAGTTCACTGATTTGTAGCAATCAATGGAATTTTACCTGCTAAAATAAAAGTAATAATCTACTTGAGAGCACAGTGGTGCAGTGGTAGAGCTGCTGCCTTACAATGCCAGTTGGAGTTTGTACATTCTACATGTAACCTCGTGGGTTTTCTCCGGGTGCTCCAGTTTCCTCCCACACTCCAAAGGCATACATGTTTGCAGGTTAATTGGCTTTGGTAATTCGATAAAGGTAAAATTGTCCCTTGTGTGTAGGATAGGGTTAGTGTACGGGGGAATCGCTGTTCGGCGCAAACTTGGTGTGCTGAAGGGCCTGTTTCTGCGCTGAATCTCTAAAGTCTAAAGTCTAACATTTGTTAGGTAGCCCAATAAATGGGTACAAGATTATTAGTTGCAGCTTACTCACTTCATCATACTAAAGAAATTGAACCAAATGTTGGAAGGGAGAACAATAGAGGGAAAGCAAATTCCTGCCCCTTGTGTGGCCAAGATTATGTGCCTTGCTGCCCAAAGCAGAAACATGCTGCTCCATTAAGCAGAATGTTTGTTAATCACCTTTGCCATTTTAAATGTGATGGCTCTGATATTTTTAACCTAATGTTTGCACACTTATTGGTACATTGAAAGTGTTGGTGATCCAAAGATCTGCCACCCTATAACCAAAGGTCCCCTTGTCGCATTGTATGGGCAGTCTCCTGAATGGATAAAACTTCATCTATGTTTTTTCATCGCAATTAAATAAAAAACACATTGCCCACCTTTGTATCTGGATGTGCAGTCATCACGCAATGTCAAGCAAAATTGATTTTTAAATGTAATATTCTTTTGCATGAATTGCTTCCTTTGTCCTTTGGGGAGCTCAGTGCAGGCATGTTGCTGACAAGCTCCTTCAAAACCAGTTCAGAGCATGCTTGACAGTTGCATTGGACATGTACTTTGTTTTTGAAAGTATGCTGTGCTGCCAGAGTCAATACTGAATGAACAGGAATATGTAAAACTAATTTTAGTTTTTAGTTTTAGTTTTATAGGTACAGTGCCGAAACAAGGCTCTTCGGCCCACCGAGTCCGTGCTGACCAGCGATCTCCGCAAATTAATGCTATCCTACACGCACGGGACAATTTGTACAATGCCTATTGACCTACAAACCTGTACGTTTTTGTAGTGTGGGAGGAAACCGAAGATCTCGGAGAAAACCCACGCGGTCATGGGGAGAGCATACAAACTCTGTACAGGCAGCACCCATTCAAACCCCAATTATGGGGTAAGGCAGCAACGCTACCGCTGCCTTACCCCATCATTTTACACAACTATCTGTTGAAGTGCTTACATAACATTAAAAAAGTATTAATAATGTGAGTATAGGCAAGCCAGAGATTTAAAATAAAAGGTAGTTTAAAGGCGATACTGTGGTGCAGCTGGTAGAGTTGCTGCCTCACAGCCCAGAGGCCCAGGTTCAATCCTGACCTCAGGGGCTGTCTGTGTGGAGTTTGCACATTCTTCCTGTGACTGTGTGGATTATCTCCAGGTTCATCTCATATCCCAAAGATGTGCGGACTATTAGATTAATTGGCCTCTGTAAAATTGCCCCTAATGTATCGGGGGTGATTGAGAAAATGGGAGAACATAGAACTAGTTTGAATGGGTGATCGATGGACTTGGTGGAATAAAGGGCTTACTTCCATGCAGTATCTCTAATCTAAATTTTATGCACTGATCTTACATATCTTGGGATTATTTCAATTTGCACCTGGGTTTCAGTGTTGTTTTATGTGGAATAAGATTGGTCTGTGACTTCTTTGGAGCAGAAAATAATTAAGGATACATGACTATTTTTATGGGCAACTTTCTATATTTTTGGATTTCGTTCATTCAAATTGAAGTATTTTAAAAAAAAGAGAAAGAGGGTTTTTTCCTCTAGACTCCATGCCTTGTGTTCCTTCACGTGTTCCTCTTCTGGAAACTATTTGATAATATAATTTAAAGTTGCAATTATTTTAAATTCAGTATATCCGTCTTCTCTTCCCAGGTATTTAAGCCTTTATCTCTGCAATTTCTCTGTCTATTCAGCATTCGGGCTGTTTATTTTGTTCAACATTCTGGTTGCTTCCAGCCATTAGATTTAGAGTGTAGCAGCTATTTACTAATCTGCATTTGGGAAAATAATTTCCAAACAATCATGTCTTCCTTATCTTGTAGATTTATGCTGTGATTCACCACCTGCGATTGAGATGAAAGTGGAGCCACTCTAATTAGTTATGAGCAATTTTAAACAGACCAAGCAACCTGGAATGAACTGTTTGCTTCTCTTATCTAACAGTCTGGGTCAAAGACTCCAGCAATTCACGTGAGCTTAAAAACAGAAAAAACCCCACCAAAATCTGGGAGAAAAAACAAACCACAATTGTGGGGAAAGTAAGAGAGAGTGGTGTGTTTTATGTCACCAATCCTTCACCTGTTTGGGAGTTTGGCAATACTTCGGTAATTCAATTTCCGTGTGATTCATATCTAGGTAAAGAAATTGTATCTGCAGGTAACTGGGAGAGTGGAGCAGCGACAAAAGAGTGTGAATAATAGATTTGGAGAATCACACGCATAGGCTTGATATACAAGACAGCAGGCATTCTTGTATATAGTATCTCAGATAAGCAAAACACTAGATATTTAAACATGGTGAAGCTTTCATTTGTCAGTTTATTGCAGTCACCTCACCTCACCTTTCATATTGTGTGTTGGCTTTCATTTCTGGTGGGTCTTTGGAGCTCAATTTTTATCATTAAAAATGTAAATGGAACGAGTGAATTAAGTAAGGGAGCTTTTATGTGATAATTTGTAGACCATGTTATTACTTATTTAACAGTTCATAAATACTGTGTTTCTTGAAAGCGATAGGTGATTATGATCAAATTAAATAGATACTGAAGAGTTCCGCAATCTCTAATTTAATGCATGTCCCAGCTGCAATTACAAATAAATAATGGAAGTATGTACACAAACACTCTACACACGTCAAAGAATAACGTATGAGCTTTTTATAACAAAGAACAATATTATTTTGTTTTTGCCAGAACTGAGTTCAGGAAAAAAGTACAATTTAACAAGATTTTGAAGCAGTAATTTGAACAATCTATGTGTATTAAATGTGGTGGGAGATTGTGACTTTCACATGGTCCACCCTGTTTCGACTAATACAATCAACCTGACGTGCACAAGAAGATCAAAGAGAACAAGACCTACAACTTTAGGCTGTGCACGCCATACGCAAGAAGAAAAAGTAGTATTAAATCATCACCTGCTAATCAATATTCATATTTAAACCAAAAGGCCATGGCTTCAAAAGCTAGTGGAATGGAAATATTTCAGCATCCGGAAACACAATTGTGAAGAGGACATCAAACAAAGTGAGTGTATATGAAAGCAGAGATAGTTAACTAGCATGGACAGAAAATTGGTTAACAGGCAAAAGATAGTGGGTGGGAATATATGCGGGCCGTTTTCAGATTGGAATACTGTGTCTAGTAGGCTGCTGAAGGGATCATTGATGGTACCCCAATTGTTCACATTCTATCCCAATAATTTAGATGCGGGAACCAACTGTCATCATCAAAGACAACAAAATGATATAACATGACAAAATTGCAGAGGCTGCAGGAAGGTACGGATCAACTAAATGAATAGGAGAGGGCATAGCAGACAGAAGATGATGTGGAAAATGTGAGGTTACCCATTTCAAAAGGAAAAGCGTAGTGTTTTTTTTAATTATGTGAGATTGAAATGTGTTGTTATTTGGAAAGACAGGGTTTCCCTACACGAATCACTGAAAAGTAACCTGCAGGTTAATATAGCATTTCAGGGTTAAAGGGGTAATTTTGACATTAATTGCAAAAGATCTTGAGCAAAAGAATAGAGAAAATGTTCTGAATTTATATGGGGACTTGGTAAGTCTTCACAAGGAACACTGCATGTAAGTCCAGTTTCCCTTCCTGAGGAAGGATTTGCTTTGGATAGAAGACGTGCACTGAAGGTAGATCACAAAATGCTGGAGTAACTCGGTGGGACAGGCAGCATCTCTGGAGAGAAGGAATGGGTGACGTTTCGGGTCAAGACCCTTCTTCAGACTGATGTCAGGGGAGTGGGCAGGACAGAGATAGAATGTAGTCGGAGACAGTAAGACTGGTGGGAGAACTGTGATGGGGGAGGGGATGGAGAGATGGGAAAGCACGGGCTATTTGAAGTTAGAGAAGTCAATGTTCATACAGCTGGGGTGTAAACTACCCAACTGAAATATGAGGTGCTGTTCCTCCAATTTGCGCTGGGCCTCACTCTGACAATGGACAGAAAGGTTAGATTGGGAATGGGAGGGGGAGTTAAAGTGCTGAGCAACCGGGAGATCAGGTAGGTTAAGGTGGACTGAGCGATGATGTTCAGCGAAAGGATCGCCGAGCCTGCGTTTGGTCTCGCCGATGTACAGAAGTTCACACCTGGAACAGCGGGATATAGTAGATGAGGTTGGAGGAGGTGCAAGTGAAACTCTGCCTCACCTGAAAAGACTATCAGGGTCCTTGGATGGATTCGATGGGAGAGGTAAAGGGACAGGCGTTGCATCACCTGTGGTTGCAGGGGAAAGTACCTGGAGAGGGGGTAGTTTGGGTGGGAAGGGATGAGTTGACCATGGAGTTGTGAACTGAATGGTCTCTGCGGAAAGCAGAGAGGGGTGGAGATGGGAAGATGTGGGCAGTAGTGAGATCCCGTTGGAGGTGTCGAAAGTGTTGGAGGATTATATGCTGTAGTGTAGTGAAGGTTCATTCGATAGGTTTATGGATTGGGGCTTGGTTGGAAGAGTAGGTTCAGCGTAAGAATGTCTTATGAGAAGAAATTAAGTTTACAAGGCTAATATTCCTAGAATTTAGAGGATTGAGAACTTTTATAGACTTGGGAAGGATTGATGTTTTCCTTGGCTAAAGTAGCAAGAACAAGGTCTCAAACTAAGGAATTACCAATTCAGGGCAGAGGTGAGAGGATTTTCTTCATTCCGAGGTCCGTATATTTATGGAATTGTCCAGTCAAATGTGCACTGTGGGAGCTCAGTTGTTGAATGTTTTCAAGACAGAGGTCAATGTTTTTAGATATTAAACAAATCATAGAAAACAAGGGTAGTACAGCAAAGAAAGTCTAAAGTAAACGATAACCCATGATCTTCATGAATAGTTGAACAGGCACACAGGGCCAAATGGCCTCCTCCTGCTTCTATTCATTGTCTTATCCCACATTCTCCATCATCATAAAACACATGGAGAAATAGATCTCCATAGGATGACTTCACTCATGAGATGGTGAGCTACAGGTGAGCAGGGAGAGATTCTCATGCGGTTGTATGTGGTAGGTGAGGGGCTCAGAATCAGTTGTTTGGGGGAGGCTTGAGAGCTTAATAATAAGTCCGCACTGAAAATAGACACAAAAAATGGAGTAAATCAGCAGGTCAGGAAGCATCTCTGGAGAAAAGGATTCGGAGATATTTCGGGTCGAGACCCGCCTTCAGTCTGAAGAAGAGTCAGCCCACCAAATAATGTAACAAGATAGATATCTGAGAATCATAGCATTGCACCATGATATGGGGTAGAAGGAACTAATCCAGCCCCACTCTTCTATTATTTCCTTATAAAGTTGTACCTGATCATGATCCATGATTTTAACCATATCTGTCAAATCACCATAGGATCCTCTCTCCTACAAGCTAAACAACTCTGTGTCTGCATAGTTTCCATTGGGCTGAGATTCATTATCCCTGGTAAACACCCTGATTAATCTGTTGCGCAGTTTCTAGAATCTGAATAAAATGTGTTGTCCAGAGTTAAAAACAATATTCAATATTCCATATAACTGAGATTCAGTCAAAGGAATAACCCCCTTATTTTCATATTCTTCTACTCAATTATAAAATTCAGAATGCTGCATAACATATAACAATCCTCACAACATAATTTGCCACCATACAAATCTGTGATTATACCTGCAAATTTCCCCGTTTACTCATTGAAATACACATTTCACAGTTGTCTTTACTTTTTCCATTACTTTACTTGCCTTGTCTCTGCCTATTTTACTTCGGAGTCACGTGAGTGACTTCGTGAAGAACCCGCCAGCACGCCTGCGCAGCATATCGTCGCGCGCATCTGCAGCGGCAGCTGGGGGGGGAGTGCGCTCTCCCCACCGGCCTCCTTCACAAGACCGGCAGGTAAGTATTACCTTCCTTTACAGCATGGACAAGGGCCGCAGGACGACGCTGTCGGGGAGCTGAGTTGTGCTGCGGCCAGCCGACGGCCCTTGTCCCCGGAGCTGCACGGAACGCCGGCAGCTTCAGGAATGCGGAAGTCGGGCGCGGAGCTGAGCTGTGGCCAGCCGACGGCCCTTGTTCCCGGAGCTGCACGGAACGCCGGCAGCTTCAACACATGTGGAAGTCGGGCGCTCCCGCTAATACTGGGGCCGACTCACCCGAATGGGTTACCACTATGGAGCTGCAAGCAACAGGTCCAGACTCCGAGCCCCCCGTCCCCCAAGAGAATAAGGGGGGATACAGGTACGTGGCAAGGGGTCTTGTTTTTCTTTTACAGGCAACCTCTCCCCGAGCTCCAGTAGACCCGAGGGAGCTGGGCCGGGGGACAGCCGCACGACAGGGGAGCCCTGCAAAGTGCATTGCGTACCGCAGCCAGGGATATCTGCCATCGTGCAGCCCGGGCATAACACTGCTGCGTCGTGTAGGCCTGCTGGAGCAGATACCGCCGACAACACACCCCGTCAGGCTGCGGTCAAGGGCGGAGGTGGCAGCAGGAAGCGGTCGGTCAGCTCAGCGCTGCGAGCGGCCGACCATGCGCCTCCACGCCAAGTAATGGTGTAAGTGTGGAGGTAAGCTTGCACGGACTCCGGGGAGCCAGGTTCCGGGGGCCGGCGCCGAGTCAACTCACCTGCCTTCTTATCTGCCAGGTGGGCCGCCACAGTCTGGGAGAAGACAGACTAGCGGAGAGTCCGTGCGGGAGTCGTATGACCCTACTTGGGCTGTAGGTCACGACGACCTGCCATTGGACCATAGACCCTAAGGGGGTGAGGTCCGATGGTGGAAGCCCCAGTGAATTCGCAGGGCCTGGGGAAGTCGGCTTGTCCGCTGCATAGAGCAGGGACGGTCGCATTGAGCGGTTGGAGCTCTTAAATGGTCCAACATCTCCATCGGGACCAAGAACGAGAAGAACGGCATCCACTAGCCGTGCAAGGACTCCGCTCAGCTCCTCACCGTCTCCAGCCAGAAGCATTAATGATTGCCCAGCTGCTGAGTTTGACGACGACCAGGACAGCCAGTGACCGCTGAACCAGAGCATGAGGAGGATGCTGGATGTGGTGAGTGAAGTTTGCCGTTTCTACCCAGACAGGTGAACCCTGCACCACGAATTGGCGGGCACCATTGATTGCCTACGTATGCACCAACTCTGGAGTCAGATTCTCAATAATACCTTGGAGAAAGGTTCTCCACGGGCATAACGGCGTTCTGGAAAACCCTGATCGGGGATAATGTGTCCAGTAAATAGCATGATGCGCTAGCACTCCTATGCAACGCCCAGTATGAGATATATTGCCTGCGTAAGAGCTCCATATAGCCCACACTAAACCCTAAATTCGCGGGGTTGTGCCGACCATTACCGCTCCACCGCCGCATCAGTTGCTTGGAGACCTGTACAAACAGGTGAAGGGACTGGACAAAGGAGGCCAAAACAGTGGGCCTCATGAAACTCCATCGCCAAGTTCACCCATATCACCCACAACAGCCTAATACAACCTGTGAACCAAGGCTGCCGGATAGGGCACAAAGATTCTACCTACCTCCATCTCAATAAATACAATGACCATTTAGGGCAAGGCCAACAGCGGCCTGCATGGGAAATGCGGCCGCCGGGCCGTCAACCTCCATAACGTCCACCCGAAGCACCGTATGTATGGAACCGCCGTTCACTATGGAGGTAAGGGGGTCTGGCTCCTCTCACGCCGTAGTATCCCTCCTGTACGAATAGGTGGGCGATCGCGGACGGCCTTGGACATATGGGGAAAACTGTAACCACAGATGAGTTCATTTTACAAAGTGTTCAAGGGTATATATAATTCGTGGGAGGTATAGATTCCCATACCCAGCATTCGCCTCGTAGGAATTTACTCTATCCCGAAAAGAGGTGGAGGCAGGGCATGCTGAAATTATATGGCGAGCAGGGAAAAGTGGTAATTGGCATAACCAAGCATGGACATATTGAGTTGAGCCTAATATGTTCACCAGCAGTAAAAATAAGAGGAATGTCGGGTTATAATCGATTTAGCTGAGTTGAACACTTTTGTACAATGTACCCATGTCCAAATGGATGCTTTTGGAACAGCTAGGTGGAAGCTTTACTCAGGGTACTTTATGGCATGTATCAGTTTGAAAGAAGCATGCTATACGGTGCCCATCGCTGAGGCTCACAGGGAATTCTGAAGTTGTCTGGAAGGGGTGCATTGCCTAATGGAACCATCACAGCTTAGGCTGTTTACCAAGTTGGTATTTACCTGTATTGGCTTTCTCCGACAACAAGATTATAGTGATGGCATATTGGATGAAATCCTTATAGTGGGGCAGACCCTCCAATTGGCAATTCAAGGAGTGGCTGCAACCAAGGCTCTGCTTGAGAACCTGGGAGTGTAATCCATCCAGACAAATCAAAAACTGCACCCGCTACGGGTTATGGATTTGGTGTTCACCTTAGACACTAATTTAATGAAGTTTATCATCCCCACTAATAAAGCTACTGCTATATCAGAAGAGTGCCACAATCTTGCTTGCGCCAGGGTATCGACCATGTGGCAAACAGCGAAAGTTATTGGTATTGGTAACTCTAAATTGGTAACTACATTCCCAGCTGTACGATTCGGACCGCTACACTACCGAAATTCACAAAGGTCACAAATCACAGCTTTAAAAAACAAATGCTGGCTGCTTTGATCGGCCACTTTGGTTACCACCGGAAGCTAGAAACAAGCTATAATGGTGGGTAGATAATATTAAAGAATGTCATTGACCTATTATATGGAGCAACCCTGATGTTGTGCTACTAACTGACGCAAGTGCACCAGGCTGGGGAGCAACTGGTACGATGTCCAGTTGTGGTGGCAGATGGAACTCTCATGAGTCTACATTCCTGGAGTCACATGGGATAAACTATATAGTAATGCTGGGGGTATTTCATGGACTGCGGGCTTCTGTACTAATTCATGGGATTACATGTCTGCTTTCGAATAGATAATGCTACAATAATGGTTTACATCAATCATATGGGTAGTATTAGGTCGCTAGTTTGCAATGAATTGGCTAATACAATTTTGGCACTGGTACATTGAAAGAAATATTTGGATTACTGCGACCTATTTGCCTGGGAAGCTTAATTCAGTGGCGGACACCAGGTCACGTGTCTTCAATGACAACATTGAGTGGATGTTGAACCCCCAGATTTTGGAGATATTATAGCTCAAATTGGGGACACCAGATATTGACCTATTTGCGTCCAGGCTGAACCATTGAATACCAACGTATGTGTTGTGGGAACCAGACCCTGGGGTAATAGCATTGGATGCATTTTTATCCATTGGGGGAAATGGGTTGCTACGCGTTTCCCCCATGCTGCCTCACCAGTCGGGTATTGCAGAAAATTAAACTAGACTCTGCAACTGACATATTGATCATTCCCGACTGGCCTACACAACCATGCTACCCGATGGTTGTAGAAATGTACAACAACCATGGATGGCGATTGGGAAACATCCCAAATTGATTACTCACTCCATTACAGGGGGGTCAGTCATCCTTGCCATGGTCATTAATCTTGTTGGCTTGCAGGTTCTGAAAAGACCGCTCAACCGGGCAGGCATCTCGTCAAGAGCCATGAACCTTATTGCAGCATCGTGTCGGGAATCCACCCGCAAACAATGTCTCACTCAAATCAGAAAGTGGGAGGTTTTCTGTGCCCGGAACAACAAGTCCTCCAACTCGGCAACAATACTGGATATGTTGGAGTTTCTAGCAGGCCTCCATTTTGATGCAGGCCTCAGCTACAGTGCCATCAACAGCGACAGGAGTACGCTGTATTCATACCTGGATATAAGTATCAGCTCCCACCACCTGGTGTCTAAACTAATGAGGGGAGTATTCAATACCAATCCCTCCACGACCCAGATATACAGTAACGTGGGATGTGGGGATCATGCTGACCCTACTGAGGAGCTGGGTTCCAATAGATGAGCTACCATTTGAAACAGCTCACCCTTAAGGTGGTGATGCTCATGGCACTGGCGACAGCCCAACGAGCCCAGATGTTACAAAAACTGCGACTGGACACCATGGTGGCCAACCCTGGTCAAATAAAATTCTTTGGTAAAGAGTTATTAAAACAGGAGTTGCTACTAACGTTTTTTAAGTCTTATTCCACCAGGGCTGCAGCGAGAGCCATGAAGGTGCCCATGGACCACATTTTCGCCACTGCCGGCTGGGCCAGTGGGGGAAAAACCTTTCAACGGTTCTATAACAAGTCTCTGGCCGTTCCTGCGACATTCGCAGAAGCTATCCTGGGTACCGCTCAGTAAATGTCTGGCCCCGAATTAGGGGTTGTTGTTTAGTTGATTAATAAATTGTGTTGATTTTTCAGCCGCTGTCAACTGAACTCCATTAACAGTCTTACTCCATCAGAATGGCGGCAGTGTGATAAGCATGGACGTTGTTCAGGGCGTGAAATCACAGAGCTTTGAAATCTTCACGAAGTCACTCACGTGACTCCGAAGTAAAATAGTAAGATTAAACGAGAACTTACCAAGTTTGAAGGTTGATCTGTATTTTACGAGGAGTCGCGGTGAGGGATTTTCGTGCCCACCGCTCCCACCCTCTATCATCAGGTCAAACAGGTAGTTCTACGGTTTTCATCTTACTATTTTCAGTCATGGTTTGGTTCTGTGATTCCACACCGCTGCTTTGAATGATGCTGCGCAAGCGTGCTGGCGGGTTCTTCACGAAATCCCTCACCGCGACTCCTCGTAAAATACAGATCAAACTTCAAACTTGGTAAGTTCTCGTTTAATCTTACTATTTTATTTGTTTGCCTGTGCTTCTGAAAACAATTGCTTTCCTCCTCCTTGCTGAATACAATTTAGGACTTTGCTCAAAGTTTGTAAATACACCCAGAATCTTGAGTCTAGGCCATTGATATTAGTCCAAAGGTGTTCAGTGATTCTTATCCCAACTCTTGAGGACTGTTGTGTATGTCTACCTACTCAGTAACACAAACATTTGCAATTATTTTCCACATTGCTCTCCCTACATTCTCCCTCACTTTGGTCTTCAGCTTTCTTAATACATTTTGTGCAATGCATTTTCCGTGCCTCCTTTCTGAAAGACTTTCCCTGTCATACCAAGGGCACTTTAAAGGAACTGCAGATGCTGGTTTATACCAAAGATAGACACAAATTTCTGGAGTAACTCAGTGAGTCAGGCTGCATCTCTGGAGAAAAGGGATGGGTGATGTTTTGGGTCGGAACCATTATTCAGACCATTCCATGTTTATAAGGTCATAAGGTCATTAGTGATAGGAGCAGAATTAGGTCATTTGGCCCATCAAGTCTACTCTGCCATTCAATCTTGGCTGATCTATCTCTCCCTCCTAGCCCCATTCTCCTGCCTTCTCCCCATAACCTCTGACCCCCGTGAGACCCAAAAGTCTAGCTATCCCTGCCTTAAAATATTAGTTTGCAAATCTATGCCTGAGAAGGTGGGCAGATGATCCGACCAAAGCCCTGGGCTAACTTCTTATTTTCTCAGTATCTGAGCAAGAGTCACCTCTCAATATCTTCCTTTGTGGAGAACTGGACGGATGCATTATACTTTTGCTATAAAATGCATGCTAGCATGTAAAAATTTACCAAACTTTGTGTACGTCTTGCCCAGAGTGGGGGAATCGAGAACCAGGGGAAATGGGTTTAGGGGAAAGGGAAAGTGAAGGGGAAATCATTTAATAGGTATCCGAGGGGTAACTTTTTCACACAAAAGGTGGTGGGTGTATGGAACAAGCTGCCAGAGGAGGTAGTTGAAGCAGAGACAATTGCAATGTTTAAGAAATAATTACAGGAAAGGGCAGATTTAGAAGCACATGGGCCAAACGCAGGCAGGTAGGACTAGTGTAG
Organism: Okamejei kenojei; assembly: GCA_035221665.1. NCBI lineage: Eukaryota > Metazoa > Chordata > Chondrichthyes > Rajiformes > Rajidae > Okamejei > Okamejei kenojei. The sequence continues at coordinate 29,369 of JAVHYY010000420.1, read as the reverse complement.
AATGTTGGTTGGTGCGGGCAAGTTGGGCCGAAGGGTCTGTTTCCACGCTGTGTGACTCTATGAATATTACATTATTTATGGATTTACAAAAGTTCAATTTACAAATTATTGTTTTAATACCATTGAGTTTAGCGCTACTTGTCTTTGATTTACAAATTAATTTTTTGTTATAATGAATTGTGCACAATTCTCTGCCCACTGGAAAACAATGTGGCAAAATCCCATAATTCATATTGCTTAATCTTAATTTACAACATTTTGCATAACAAACCATTTTTCCAGGAATGTAACCTTTTTTTCAATTTGCTTGTTCAATCGTATTACTTTTAGCTAGGTACAATTACAAACAGAAATTATTTAACTAAACCAACTGCCTGGTGATTCATTGCCAACTCATCACATTTCAGTATCTATAAATAAGTCAACATTTCATGCAGATTTCCCCATGGCTCTAATGCAATAATTTCATCACTCTTCACCAGTGCTAAAACTAAGCACTGGAATTTTACAGTTCCATATTTAGGTTTTAACATGTTAGATGTGGGCCGTAGTTGTAGGCAAGTCCGGCTGTGGCTGTCGGCTGGCTGATGATGCATTACCTTACCTACGAACTGCTACTAAATAGGCCGTTGAGGAAAGATCATGTCTAGAAACCTCCTTTTTCAAAATACTGCTGTGAGCAGTGGGCGGTGAGTAGAGTTGCTGCCTTACAGCGCCAGAGACCCAGGCTCAATCCAGGTCTGTACAGAGTTTGTACGTTCTCCCCATGACCTGTGTGGGCTTTTTCCGAGATCGTCGGTTTCCTCCCACACTCCAAAGAAGTACAGGTTTGTTGCTTCATTTGCTTGGTACAAAATGTGGAAAACAATTGCACGAAGTGTGTGTAGGATAGTGTAAGTGTGCGGGGATCGCTGGTCGGTGCGGACTTAGTGGGCCAAAGAGCCTTTTCCGTGCTGTATCTCTAAACTAAAACTAAACTAAACTAAACAGAGATTCGAGGGCTGCAAGCTGGGTACGCCAGATGCCATTGCCACTTGGCTTGGGTGGGATATGTGCAGTCGATGTCCTGGTAGATGTTTGAAGAGACAATTGGCACAGACATATGTACCGAAGAGCCTTTTCCTGCAATGTACTGTTCTATGAGTTAGACTTTAGAAATACAGCGCAGAAACAGGCCCTTCAGCTCACTGAGCATGTGCCTACCAGCGATCACCCCGCACATTAGCACCATCCTACACAGTAGGGACAATTTACAATTTTACTGAAGACAATTAATCTACAAACCTCTACGTCTTTAGAATGTGGGAGGAAACTGGAGCATCTGGAGAAACCCCATATTGCACAGGGAGAATGTACAAAGACCATACGGACAGCACCCATAGTCAGGATTGTACCCAGGGTCTGGTGCCGTGAGGCAGCAACTCTACCGATGCAGCACTGTGCCACCCCTATGTTCTGTATTGCAGAGAATTGTTGATTGATACCATATCCTGGATAAACTGAGTCCTTGAGAATAAAGCTGAGGAAAATATGTTTCTCCCAACTCATTCTTTATTTCTATCGATAGCTTCTTTAAAGTACAGTACCAACATGAAGAGACTGACAAATTTGAAGTATAACAGCATAGAGTCATTGGCAATTGGAAAGCAAATCTCAGAATATTTAGCTTCAACATATCCATGCCTATTATTCATTGGCACTAAAAAAGTACATTTTCTGAAAGTACATGCAAAAAATTAAAATAATTATATAGATATATAATGAGTGTAGTTGAGAATTTTGGGAACAAATCTGTACTTCACGCTGCATCCTCAGATGCCTCGCAATGAAATATTTGAACGGATTAAATTATTGTTCCACAGTCCCAGACAGAATAATGCTTTACCTGTCCAGATGAATTTTCATCTCAAGAAAGGCAAAACCTTTTGCCTTGTATTTTGGCATTTAAATCACAACTCACCAACAAAAATGGAGTCTGTCGATGAAAACTAACTTCTATTTCCTTGGGGAGACACAGCATATCCGTTGGATGCAGATGAGTGACTTTAGCTGTTGGGAATCAAATGTAATTCAGAAGGGCACGCCTGTGTTCTGCTCCCTTGGAGGTATATTATGAGGGGAAAGGGCTGAAGGCAGGCAAGAGGATGTAGATAGCAATGGACAGCACTGAAGCACAGCGGAAGAATTGCTTCCCTACATCGCCAGAGACCCAGGTTCGAACCTAACTAAGGGTGCTGTCGATACGGAGATTGTATGTTCCCCCCACTGACTGTGACAATGTGGATTTTTCTCCTGGTGCTCCGGTTTTCCTCCACAAACACCAAATATGTACAGGTTGGTAGGTTAATTGGCTTATGTTAATTGTAAATTGTGCGTAGTGTGTAGGGTAGTGTTAGAGTATTGCTGCCGGTGCGGACTCAATGGGCCGCAGGGCCTGTTTCCACGCTAAAGCATTTGAGATTAAGTCACCTTGCTGGTGACTGTGACTTCCAGCAAAAACGTTCAGATTGTAACTTTAAACGAGAAGTCCAGAAATGTAGGTGGAACTGTTTCCTGGAGTGTGTCAGAGCATATTAAAAGTGTGTGGAGAAATCAACAGCAAGAAATATGACCGAATAATTTACGATTCTGTGTCCCATGTTAGGGGAATTGATGATATTTTAGTGTGGAAATGACTGGTAGGTTTGCAAATGTGAAGTACCAAGGATAATAAATATAGAAAAACAGCCAAATGAATTGCTGGAGGTTAAGAGAATTGCTCAGGATGAAATTGGAGATATCTACATTTCTGCTACGGAGAATAGTGGTAGAGATAACTGTGAAATGGTTTGAAGCTGAATGCAGAGTCGAACAGTGACAATTTTACTTTTGATATTCTTGCCTAATACCTCACTTCGTCTCACTTCTAGTATTTGTTAAAAATGCAAAATCCTGGGTGGGAGCTACATTTGCAAAAATGTTGTGTTCCACAAAACATCAACACACAGTTGTTGATGTGTGTACATGTGAGATACTTTAAAGTTTATTCCTCCCGTAATTTTCACAGTTGTGAATGTTGAAGTCCAGAAATTAAGGCACATCTATTTCAGGACAACAATTGCAAGGAGCTATAATTATTTAATTTCTGCACATTAGTAATGATTGAATCGGTGCTGTAAAGGACACTGGTGGTTTATAAAGGAATGGTTTCATGAATTATGACATTGTTGGAATGGATCTTGAGAGAATTACTACCTAGTTGTTCTATGTGGCGTAAACTGGGGTAATTTGAGACGTTTCCCTCCATGATTTCAGAGAAGTTAATGGTATTTTTAACATACAAATGATGAAGGCTGAATTTCATCCTTTTGGAAGTTTATTTATTTTCTTCAGGCCTACTGAGTTCACGTTTGTATAAAAGCAGCCTTCGGGAGATCAGGCAAAATGGTGTTTACCGAAGATCAAAACAGTGACACAAGCTATGTTTTCCAGAAGGACCACAGCCCTTCTGCCTTGGCAGAGAAACAACCAATATGTGCAGGTCAAGATTATATATTTTGATTGATCTGAAAGATACATTTCAGAATCCCTCACCCAAATGCTGGTATCTGAGCATCAAATTCATTCGTTTCCATTCATTCATTCATTCATTTTACTTCGGAAGTCACGTGAGTACTCTCTCCTCCAGCTCCTTCATAAGACCGGCAGGGAAGTGCTTACCTTTACTCCCTCAGGATGGACAAGGGCAATAGGAAGGCGACGCTGTCTAGGAGCCGAGCTGCATCGACCAGCCAACGCCCTTGTCCCGGAGCTGCAAGCATCACCGGCAGCTTCGGTGACTTTGTGTGGGGCAAGAATGCGGAGGTTGGGCGCTCCCGCTACTCTAGCGCCAGACTCATCACCTGAATGGTTCACCGCACTGGAGCTGGATGCAAACGGGATCCAGACTTCGAGCCCACTTCCCCCAAGAATAGAGGGGGAAAACAGGCACGTGGTAAGGAGCCGGTCGCTACATCGCCAGCGACCGTTAGCATCCCAGTTCAGCAGACCCAAGGGGACTGGGGTCCGGGAGACAGCTGCACTACAGGGGAGCCCTACAGCTTTGCACCACCACGTTACCACTGCCAGGGAGATCTGCTGTAGAGCAGTCTGGCAGATCTACTGCTGCATGAAAGCTGCGTCGAGCAGACCTGTAGGAGCAGGTTGCAAGCCGGACAACACCCCGTCAGGCTGCGGTCAAGGGCGGTGGTGGCAGCAGTAGACGGTCGGGGTCAGGTCAGCTCTGGGAACGGCCGACCATGCGCCTCCCACGCCGAATATTGGGCGACAGTGGAGGTAAGCCTGCACGGACTCCGGGGAGCCAGGTTCCGTGGGGCCGGCGCCGTATCCAACTCACCTGCCCTTCGTATCAACAGGTGGGCCACCACAGTCTGGAAGAAGACAGACTAGCGGAGAGAGTCCGTGCGGGAGTCGTATGAGCCTACTCGGGCGGTAGGCCACGACGACCTGCCATTGGACCCTAGACAGCACCTTACGGAGGTGTGGTCCGATGGTGGAAGCCCCAGTGATATCACAGGGCCTGGGGAAGTCGGCTTGTCCGCGTGCACATGCAGGGGACGGTCTGTAAGGTAGAGCGGTTGGAGCTCTTAGTGGAGCATCTCCTCCAGCGGGACAGAGACCGGGAAGAACGGGACTCCGGGCATCTACAAGCCGCGCAAGGAGTCCTCTCAGTATCTCGTCTTCACCAGCCAGAAGTGCCAGCAGTTGCCCAGCCGCTGTATTTTGAAGACGACCCGGGACAGCCAGTGACCCGCTGAGCCAGAGCATGAGAAGAGATTCTGGACGTGGTGGGCAAGTTTGCCACAACCACACAAACAGGGGAACCCCTGCACCACAAACTGGCGGGCACCATTGATTTACCTGACTTACTCACCAACTCCAGAGTCAGGTACTCAATGACACTATGGAGAAAATAAAACCGCCCGAGAACAGGCATCAACCTCAGTGTTCCCCTGGTCAATGCTCAAATCTGGGGACACTTGAGTATGGCCACCGGGATGCAGGATTGTCCGCCTCCAGCGTATCTTAAAAGGTCCTCTCCACATACTGGGCATTTGCTAGGACCTTGAACGGGATAATGTGTCCAGTGAACAACAAGATGCCCTGGCACACCTATGCAACGCCCAGTATGAGATCAACTGCCTGCGTAAGAGCTCCATTAAGCCCACACTCTGAAAAAACCCCAAATTCGCGGGGTTGTGGCCGTCCATCAACCGCTCCACCGCCTCATCAACTGTTGGAGATCTGTCCAAACAAGTGAAGGAACTAGATGAGGAGGCCAAAACAGCTGGCCTAATGAAACCTCCTACGACTAGACTTCACCCATATCACCGGCAACAACCACACACAAACTGGAAAGCGTGGCTGCCGGACAGGACACAAAGGACCTATCCACCTCCACTTCCCCAAACACAACAGCCTTTTTTAGGACAAGGCCAACAGCGGCCTGCATGGAAGATGCGGCCGCCATCCCGACAACCTCCACAATGTCCACCCAAAACGACATACGCCAGGAACCGTCGTTAACCATGGAGGTAAGGGGGCCTGGTTCCTCTCAGATGGTAGCATCCCTTCCTGCACAAATTGGTGGGCAATTGCGGGCCTTTTATGGGAATATGGAACACTATCACTACAGATGAGTTTATTTTACAAAGTGTTCAAGGCTATGTTATAGAATTCATTGGTGGTAAAAATCCCCCTACCCAGCATTTGCCTCATAGGAAATTTACACTATCGCAATAAGAGGTGGAGGCAGGACATGCTGAAATTATACGGCTAGCAGCAAAAGGGGTGATTGACAAGACAACGCACGAACCCTTGAGTTTGTGTCCAACATTTTCACCAGAATTACAAAAGATGGGGGCTGTCGGATTATAATAGACCTAACTGAGCTGAACACTTTCGTACAATATACCCACTTCAAAATGGATACCATTGAAACAGCCAAGCAGATGCTTTACCCGGTACTTTTATAGCATGCATCGATTTAAAAGATGCATACTATACGGTGCCCATCACTGAATCTCACAGGAAATTTTTAAAATTTGTCTGGAAGGAACAATTATGGGAATACAAAGCATTGCCCAATGGAATCACCACAGCCCCTAGGCTGTTTACAAAATTAGTAAAACCTATATTGGCTCTTCTCCGACAACAAAATTACATGGTTAATGGCATATTTAGATGATATCCTAATAGTGGGTCAGACCCTCCAATTGGCTACACAGGCAGTGGCTGCAACTAAGGCTCTATTCGAGAAGCTGGGATTTGTAATCCATCCAGACAAGTCAAAATTGCACCCGGTACGGGTTATGGATTATTTGGGGTTCACCCTAGACACCAACTTAATGATGATTACCATCCCAACCAATAAAGCTACTGCTATAAAAGAAGAGTGCCACAGTCTTGCTTGCGCCAGGGTACCGACCATCCGGCAAACGGAAAAGTAATAGGGAAATTAGTAGCTACATTCCCAGTTGCACAATTCGACCGCTACACTACCAAAATTTACAAAGAACAAAGATCGCAGCATTAAAAGCAAATGCTGGGCCATTTTGATCGACCAAATCCGGTTACCACCAAAGACTAGAACCGAGCTACCAATGGTGGATTGACAATATTAGTGAGTTGTTGCAGACCCATCTAGTAAGCAACCCATCTTCGTGCTACAGACTGACGCAAGCGCACAAGGCTAGGGAGCAACTGATACTATGTCCAGTTGTGGTGGCAGATGGAACTCTTGTGAGTCTACCTTCCTTCAGTCACACGGGATAAATTATATAGAAATGCTAGGGGCATTTCATGGACTGCGGGCTTACTGTACTAACTCACAGGACTTACATGTCCGCCTCCAAAATAGATAACACAACGTGGTGGCTTACATCAATCATATGGGTGGTATCAGGTCGCTATCTTGTGATGAATTGGCAAACACAATTTGGCACTGGTGCATCGAGAGTAATATTTGGATTACAGCGACCTATTTGCCAGGGAAGCTTAATACAGTGGCGACTCCAGGTCACGAGTATTCAATGACAACATCGAGTGGATGTTGAACCCCCAAATTTTTGGAGACTTTATAGCTCACTATGGGGACACCAGATATTGACCTTTTTTGGGTCCAGGTGGAACCATCAGATACCAACGTACGTGTCTTGGGAACCAGACCCTGGGGCAATAGCAAAGGATGCGTTTTCTATCCATTGGGGGAAATGGTTTTGCTACGCATTTCCCCCATTTTGCCTCATCATCGGGTATTGCAGAAAATTAAACTGGACTCTGCAACTGGCATATTGATCATTCCCGACTGGCCTAAACAGCCATGGTACCCGATGTCGTTAAAATTTTGAAACAACCAGGATTTCGATTGGGAAACACCCCAAATTGATTACTCACCCCATTACGGGGGATAGTCATCCATGCCATGGTCACCTAAACTTGTTGGCCTGCAGGTTCTAAAAAAGACCACTCATCAAGGCGGGCATCTCACCACGAGCCATGGAACTCATCTCAGCATCATGCCGAGAATCAGCTCGGAAACAGTACCTCATGCAGATCAGGAAGTGGGGAGCATTCTGTGCTCGTACCAACAAGACTTCCAACACGGCAACTATCCCCTGATGTCCTGGAATTCCTGCTGGCCTCCCATTTCGATGCTCACCATTAGCTACAGTGCCATCAACAGTGCCAGGAGTGCACTGTCCTCATACCTGGATATAGGTATAGGCTCAAACCACCTGGTGTCTAAACTCATGAGGGGAGTGTTCAACACCAACCCTCCACGACCCAGATACACCTTCACCTGGGATGTAGGGATCGTTCTGACCCTGCTGAGGAGCTGCGCTCCAATGATATGAGTTACCACTGAAACAGCTCACCCTCAAAGTGGTGATGCTGATGGCACTGACTACAGCCCAACGAGTCCAGGATGTTACAATAACTGTGACTGGACAGCATGGTGGCCACCCTGATCAAATACATTTCTTTGTCCAGGATTTATTGAAGCAGCACAGGCCAGGGGTTCATGGCTGCAGTTGGAGTTTCGGGCATACCCTGTAGATGCCACTCTCTGCATACCCATCTCCCACCACTATATCGGAATTACAGGAGCCATCAGGAAGAAGGAGCAGGGGCTCCTCATCAGCCACAAACCTCCGCATCATCGGGTGACTGTACAGACTATCGCCAGGTGGCTCAGGGTGGTGTTGGATGCAGCAGGAGTTGCTACTAACATTTTAAAATCTCATTCCACTAGGGCTGCATCACATCAGCGGCGAGGGCCATGGAGGGTGCCCATGGACACACCCTCGCCACCGCGGGCTGGGCCAGTGAAGAAACCTTTCAAAGGTTCTACAATAAGCCACTGGTCGCCCCCGCGACATTCGCAGAAGCTGTGCTGGTAGCCGCTCAGTGAATGTCTGTCCCCGAAATCAGGGGTTATTTGTTTGTTATTATTTGATTAATAAATTGTATTACTTTTTTTTCGACTGAACTGCATTAACAGCCTTCCTCCATCAGAATTGCGGCAGTGTGATAGCATGGACGTTGTCTAGGGCGTGAAATCACAGAGCTTTGAAATCTTCACGAAGTCACTCACGTGATCCGAAGTAAAAATAGTAAGATTAACAACGAGAACTTACCAAGTTTGAAGGTTGATCTGTATTTTACGAGGAGTCGCGGTGAGGATTTCGTGCCCCCCGCTCCCACCCTCTATCATAAGGTCAACTCGGAAGTTCTACGTTCTTCATCATACCCATTTTCAGTCACAGTGTGTTCTGTGATTCCACACCGCTGCTTTGAAGGATGTCGCGCATGCGTGCTGGCGGGGTCTTCACGAAATCCCTCACCCGCGACTCCTCGTAAAATAAAGATCAACCTTTAAACTTGGTAAAGTTCTCGTTTAATCTTACTATTTTGTTTTCATTCATTCATTCATTGTTCTATATCTCTACATCACCGTCAATATCTCTCATTTCCCTTTCCATTGAATCTCAGTCTGAAGAAGGTCCTTGACCCGAAACATCGCCCATTCCTGTTCTCCAGAGATGCTGTCTGACCTGCTGAGATACTCCAGCTCTTTGTGTCTATCTTCGGTTTAAACCAGCATCTGCAGTTCCTTGCAACAAATCAAATCACTCCAGTTGATCATACATAATGAATTCCCTGTTACTATAGGAAATGGTCAGACATTCTGCCCAAGCAAAGAGGAACACAATTTCCTCTATTTTTTTTCAAAAGCCTGATAAAGTGGTTTTATGGATCTCAAATTTAAATACACTCTGAATTTAGTTACTTTTCACAAAATATTCAGATAAATTAAACAAACTAGATTCAAATTATTTTAATATCTCCAGTTTAACAATCCTGATGTAGCAGAGAATACTTTCAAGATGTGGGCTAGGGGAGTTGAAATGGCAGCTCACCATCAGTTTCTCAAGGCCAGTTGGGTGGGCAATAAACGTTGCCAGAGATCTTGGTCGAGAAAACTCACATTCTATAAAAAAATAACAAGAAAAAGTTACCTTTTCTCCTCTTATAGAATAGGATCGAGAGTCAAGAGTATCTTATTCTCATGTGTCCCAGATAGAACAATGAAATTCTCACTTGCAGCAGCACAACCGAATATATAAACATAGAACACTGTAAACAAGATAATAAGTATGTATATATACAAGTACACACATATACACGTGTGTGTGTGTGTATATATACACATATACATATACACATACACATATATATATATATATATATATATATATATACGTGTGTGTGTGTGATGTGTGTGTTGTGTGTGTGTGTGTGTGTGTGTGTGTGTGTATGTGTGTGTGTGTGTGTATATATATATATAAATATATATATATATATATATATATATATATATATATATATATATATATATATGAAAGTTACTGTTAATCCTGAAATCTACATTCACTAAAGAAATCCAAATTCACGTAGACATTTCATTGTACCAATTGGTACATGTGACAAATAAATGTATGTTATATCTTGTATCTTGTAATTACTTTTACATACCCTGCATTAACAAAATATTTTGAATTGTCGTAATTTTATTATTGAAATTGCATCACAAAATATCTTCAACGTTGCAGTTCCCTCAGTTTCCTGCACCTTGCCTACCCTTACTGAATGCTACTCTTATCTTCGGTATTAAGTTTGCCTAAGCAACATCAATCCTATCCCATGTGCATTCACCAATTCTTTAAGTGTGGGTGTTGATGACACTTTCCTTCATCTCCTTTCCACTGCTTCTATGGGGGCATCTGGATACATTGATTGTGATAAATTACTAGCAGTGTAAGTAATCAGTGCCACATCATCAATATTATAGCTGGGTCTGTACACTGACAAGAATTTCTTTAAGATAACAAAAGGAAAAAAAATAATAGTTGCACAGCAAGAAATGTTGTCCTTTAATGTAAATGTACAAAATTAATATATTGTAAAAACTAAACAATTGTGAACCCTAAAAATATATGGGATGGTTGAAATAAGAACAACTTTCTTCTCTCAGTTAACAGAAAAAAAAGCATGAGGTGCAGAATTATTTGCTTCACTTATTATTTATTTTGATGTCAATGTTCTCTACCATGTAGAAATATAAATTAGCTTTTGCGTGCTAAATGCATAAAGTAACAATGCATGTGCATGGAACACTGTTTCTGAAATTCAGTGTCCACTGACGTTAGTGACTCTGAACCGTTTATTCAAGGAGTGTTCTGTTTTAACATTGGTAGATTAACAAATATTTGTTGACATGACACAAGTGTAACACATAATTTCTGTTATTTATTCCAGTGGGACAAAACGTGTTTTTCTCTTCAGCACTAATCACAAGTGGGAATGATCTGGTGAAATTTACTGATTGGCTGGATGAAATTATTTTTGAGAATGGTGTCATTATAGTGTCACTTAAAGGTATGCAACCCTTTCCTGTTGCTTTGATACTCCTGTTCAATTAGTCGAAGAGAAAAAAGGTTAATGAGAGTTTTGTTTTCCTGGGGATTAAATATGTGTAACACTGCCTTTTGATTTAACTTTCATACTGAATAGTAAGGTGAAGTAATCAACTATTTACAATGGCTGGGAGCCCAAAACAATTCAAATGAATTGCGCACAGCTAATCTTTATTTAACATATTAATTGCATGAAGATGCAATTGAGACATAAAGTTATACAACTCAGCAAAAAAGCTCCACAACATTAGTTTTGTTTTTTTCTTTAAAATCTTTTAATTTTACCTTCAGCAGGTTATAATCATAGCAAAAGAAGTTTAGTCAATTGAATCATCTTTGTATTCCCGCTTTGCATTGGAATGAGTTTTAAAGATCAGTGAAACAGTATCCGAAATTGCTCATTTGTATTCAAGGTGGAATCTGTACTCAACTCTTAAATAATTCATTTTTGTCTAGAGACTAGAACATCAAGAAATAAGATGTTTAATCATGACTGATGGAAATTCCAGGAAGGTTTCATAAAATACTCCTTCTCTTTTGCAGTCCCTTATTCATTCCCTTCTCTACATCTGTACTATAAAGTTCCCTACAAAAAAACTATTGAGCCATTAATTTTACATCAGAATTCGGTTTTCGACGATTGCAGAGAATAGCAACAACATTGGTGTGGTAATGATTTCGTACTGTCCTAAAAAAATCTTACAAGTGTTGATATCTGTAAGTTTAAAAAAAACCAAGCGATAAACCAGAGAGACAGGTACCTATAGTAAATGTGATCTTAATCAATATTGAATATATGGTCTGTACAGGAAGCCAAGAAAGAATATTTTATTTCAACACGAGATGCTGTAAGAGCACAGTTTCTCATAAGATTGTTAAGACTATTGTGATTAAGACCAGAACTTGCATAGGCAGCACAGTAGTGCAGCGGTAGAGTGCTGCGTTACAGTGCCCAGAGACTTCAGGTTCGATCCTGACTGTGGGTGCTGTCTGAACAGAGTTTGTACGTTCTCCCTGTGACCCTGCGTTGGTTTCCTCCGTTCTCCCAGATTCCTCCCACACTGCAAAGACATTCAGGTTTGTAGGCTAATTGTATTAATAAAATAGTAAGTTGTCGCTAGTGTGTAGTAGAATAGTGTTAGTGTGGCGGGATCGCTGGTAGGGGCGCGAACTCCAGTGGGCCAAACGACCTGTTTCCGCAACTGTATCTCCAAAACTAAACAATAACTAAAACTAAATTTCCAACCATACAAAAGGCAAATAAAATACCAATTATCTTTTTATTATACAATTATTTATTTCTATTATTATAAATAATTACATCTATTATTTTCTTAACCATCTTTTCCATTTTTAACGTCTGAATGAATTTTAAGACATGAATATTTTTTGTTGTGTTGGCCAGGTCTCAATGTTATACATTTTCCCTGCAAATAATATTTAAAGTAGCATAATCTGATACTGTAAAAATGTTGCAATCCAATTGTTTGATTTTATAGGAAAACTAAAGGGGCCTGTCCCACTCACACGCGATTTTTTTTGGCGACTGCCGGAGTCTGTCACAGTCCGCAGCATGTCGGCGAGAAAGTGACAACTGGACCACCTCCCCCACGACAATGTCTACAGCAACCTACCACCTATTTCACTCAAGCTAACGGCAGTTACCGACCAACCGGCGACCAAATTGTCGTGACTTAGGACGTCCACCTACGACCACACCTACGACAACCTACCACCACACAAGTGACAACCGAAGTCAACCTACGTCCACCTGCAACAAGCTACGACAGACAAACAACCCTTCGGTGACAACTGAAGTAACGACTGAAGACAATTCAGTCGCCGATACCTGTCGGCCTGTTGACGTAGAGGTCGACGTAGGTATTGGAATCAGGCACCAAAGTCAGACCCAGCGACAACCAACATGACCTGGCGATAACCTACGACAACCTACGACAGCACCTACGACAGGAGAAGACACCGTACGACAGGCAACATCAAGCCACAGTCGCCGAAAGGTTATTGAACATTTCAAAATCCCAACGGCGACAAAAAAAAGTTACGACACTTGCGAAGACAATTCACTACGAATACAGGCGTCTATTTTCTGCTTGTCGTCGAAAAAATTCACCTAAGTGGGACAGGCCCTTAAATGATGAAAATTTGTGGCATCATGTACTTCATAACAGTTCTCAAATTGCTGAACATTAAGGGTTGGGTATTTTAGAATCCAAATGTATGAACATGGAATTTTCCTATTTTTAAGTATCCTTCCTCCCTCTCCCCCACTCCCCTTTCCGGTGCCGCCCACCCTCCCGGTGTACCTATTTCTTCCACTATCCCACCTCACTTTCCAACATTCACTCTCTGTCCCCTTTCACCAGGGGTCACCCACATCCCTTCCTGGCTTTACATTTCACTCCTCTTCACTCCTTATCTGACAGCCTTTTATCAGCGGCGGCACGGTGGAACAGCAGTAGAGTTGCTACCTTACAGCGTCTAGAGACCTCTTCAATCCTAACTACGGTGCTGTCTGCACAGAGTTTGTACATTCTTCCTGTGACCAACTCTGTTTTTCTCCGCTGCTCTGTTTCCTCACACTCTCCAAAAATTTGTAGGCTTGTAGGTTAATGGCTCTGTAAAATTGTAAATTCTCCTTAGTATGTAGGATAGTGCGAGTGAACGGGGTGATCACTGGATCAGTGCCCAATCGTTAGGCCAAAGGGCACCACGAGCTGATCTCTAACATATAAAGTCATTTTTCTCTCCTTTTCACCTCAAACCTGTCCCTCTTATTCTGCCGTTTGCCAATCAAACCCCTATCGCCAGGTATCCACCTGACCACTTGCCAGGCTTTGTCCCACCCTCACTTCTTTTCCTGCTTCCTTACCTCTATGGGGTACAATGCAGACTGAAGAAGGATCACCACCCAAATCTCACCAGATTCATTCTCTCCACAGATGCTGCCTGACCGCTGAGTTCCTCGAAGCACAGTTTGTGATTTACTCAAGTTTCAAATAGTTTTGCGTGTGCCTTCTGCCCCATTTATTCAAGATTAATATACACACCTAGAGGCTTACAAAAATACATATTTTTGTCACTCTGTAAGTTTTTTTTGGATGTGATTCTGCTGCTATTGTTGGGAAAATAAAATTTAAATAAATGGCAGATATTCTGACAGCCTAATCTCAGCTGTGGGTCTTTATTGTCAGACTAGTAACTAAATCTTATGTAATTTCTTTTGATTGGATTATTGATTGCTGGGACGATCAGCCATGATCACAATGAATGACGGTGCTACCTCAAAGGGCCCAATGCCTCCTCCTGCACCTACATTTTCTATGTCTATCTAACACTAAAACAAATGCTTGATACACCGAATGCATTTTACACCTGAGCAACAGCATCCAAGAATAATTCCCAAATGTGTTTTTGTGTCACTAGTCTTACATTCCGTGTTTATATTTCTCTGGAATTACAATTAGTCTACGTTGAGTGATCAGTATGACGGTTACCCAAACTGTACAACTTTCTCAATTAAGATATTGCAGAATGGAAAAATCTGAAATAAAAGCAGGGAGTTTGCAAATTAAAAATTGCAGTGAAGCACAGGGGTGGGAAAATCGCTGTGACAGTAAGACAACAAGCTAGTATGTTATATACGATTTAGGTATATAAAATCTTGGTGAGAGACACTGATAGAAGGGGTATGCTGGCAAGAAATTTTACGTTGGAGTCATGTGAAGATGATTCCGTTGAAGAAACCCCGCCATTCCGCATGCGCGTAACATTACGTCTGACGCATGGCGCAGACGACCCAGCTGTGGAGGAGGAGCAGCGCTTCTCCAGGCGGTAAGTTTTAAAAAAAATCCTCAGGTAAGTGTCAAACTTGTTGGAAGTCTGTTTCTTCTGGCGCTTGTTAAATCTTGTGACAGGAAGACTAGTCCAAGCATGGAGAAATCATTGAGAGCAAGGGCGAGCCGTTGCAGAAAATTAACTAAAGAATGCGGGAGTGCAGGTAGCGGGCGGCTGCCTAGCTCATCTAACTGAGTCGCAAGTAACAAGACCAATGACTACAGACGGTGTCTGAGGGCACCATGGCTGCGCCGGAGGCGGACGTAAGGCCACCAAGAGAAGTCTGACGGCAGATAGACTCGGACGTGTCCGGTCGGGATGGTTCTCCCTCGAGAATGGATACTGTAGGCTGATCATGGATATCCAGGATAGGAGCTCCTATTGAGAGGATGCTCCATCAGAGCGCCGGCCCTCAGTCCAAGAGCTGCGCCAGCAGCACCTACAGGGCTGCCCTAGTGTCTCCCTGTTAGGAGGAGGTTAGAAGCATAATGGGTCAGTACAATTCTGACAAGTGACACCGAATCTGTGGGCTTAGCATTGGAGACAGCCCCATGGGATGTAAGGAGGCACGAGCCAGAGATCCCCATTCCTGGCGGCTAGGTTTATGCCGTCCCAATAGACTCTGGAGAGCCCTCTGGGGAAGAGCTGGCTGCCAGTATAAATTACTTGGCCTCCGCGCACCCAGCTTCATCCGAGCTGGCCATGATACAACGGCCAAAAGTATGAAACTCTGTGGCAAATTGGTATCCTGCTTAAGAGTACCGGCCGGGGTGTGTAAACCATGCCATCTGGGTCCATATGGGAGTAGGCAATCAGGGCGCAGGAGATAAAATTGCAAGGGTGCTTGAAGCTGTTCGCATCCAGCCATTACAGCTAGTTTTCGGTAGTCGGGGGATGGTGGGCACCTGAACTGAAGTATCAGCAGGATGAGTCCCAGCTCTCATTGCAATGTGCACTTTGACATAAACTGCCATATAGAAAGAGAGCGCCATCCCGCCCTACCATTAACCCAAGGTTTGCTGCCCAGTGTAAGCCTAGTAACATCTAGCCACCGATCCTGCTGTTTCGGGAAGACCTCGCTAAGGCGGGTGAAGGACTAGACGATAGAGGCTAAAACCGTCGGGCTGCACATCAAGGCGCCAGTGACCAGCAGAACCCTTCGGACAAGCAGTACCCCACAAGTGGCTTGCTGAAACCGGGTCCTCAAGGACCAGTGGGGTGGGTCTGGTAGGGGTGGAATAATGGTGGGGTGGGATGGGGGGGGGGGGGGGGTTGGGGTGGGGGGGGGGGAGTGGTGCCAGCCCCATTCAATATGGTGCACAGCTGGCGCATTGCAGCATGGAGTACGGGCCAAACAATGCCTTTTCACCTCCAGAACCCCGGCGGGACAAAGAACTCCACCGTAACCATAGGTAGGTAGGTTAGCTGTTCTTGACGCGTATTGATGAGTGAATTACTCCTAGTTGGGGGGGAGTTACACTGGATCTGACTGAAGGGTATTAAAAACATCCAACCTGTTTTATACTGCAGAGTATACAAGGTTTTCGATTGAAATTCCCCATAATTTGGTCCACCCACCCAAGCAACAAGCCACTTTCGGTACTCATTTTTTTCAAAAAAAGAGAATTTGGAGAGTCAACTGAAAAATTGCAAAAGTTAATATTTAATAGGGGTGAGAAGACAGTTTTTAAGAACTCACCAAACGTCGGATCTAATATTTTTCCTAACAAAGAGAGAGATGATTGGAGGAGTCGGATACTTTTACTGACAGGAACTAAAATTCCATTGTGCAGTCATAATCATTTTTAAAGGAAATACATTGCTACTGTAAGCAATTGGTGTTTCAGAGGGTGTTATATGGCATTGAAGGTGCCATTACTCAATGCCTGTTTAAAGAATCGGAGGTGTAATTGAGATGGAGACAATTAATGGCAGTTTATTCACTGCCTAATGGTCACATCACCACGATTATTTACAATATTAAACACGTATCTACTGGGATATTTTTCTAATATTTTCCAAATTAAGATTATGTTAAATCAAATACCAGATATTAGAGAAAAGAAAAAAGAACAATTTAGATAATGTAAGGAATTAACATATCCCGAATACAGAGAAAATTGCGATATCATGAAATTAATAATATTTTCCTGGAAACATGATTAACCAAATACGGCGTAAATATAGCAGATGGGAAAAACGTATTTGACCTGTTCACGTAATTAGTATAGAATAATGGAATGAAAGTTATACAATAGACAAGGATATACACCACTGCGTCATTAAATGCCAGACAGCTAAGCCATCGTGTGAAAATCCTTGATAAAATTGTAAAGTTATAAATAGATTAACACTTCTGCAAATTAAAACAGAATTTTTCTATAAAGTACCGCTAAATGTGATAAATGGTCAACAATGAGCGAAGCTAATAACGCATTCATTCACAAAATGTAACAAAAATTAATTTTTGGACAGAATTTTAAGAAATCTCAAATTGTAGTGTATAAATGCGGGGAAAAAATGGATATTTAAAAATGTTCAGACATAAATTAATTATATTGGATATTAGAAACCATCGCTGAGTACTAACAACATAACCATATAATTTTTATTGTTAAAGTAATAATAATTGGTAAAAAAATTTTAAGGACGGTTTGGAAATGATCCGCATAAATTAGGGTCCCCTATCCATCAAAATGTGATTATCGGAGACACTTCATGGCGATGTAAGACCTTTCCCAATGACAGTTGTTAGATCTTCAGGGGATGTC
Organism: Okamejei kenojei; assembly: GCA_035221665.1. Taxonomy (NCBI): domain Eukaryota; kingdom Metazoa; phylum Chordata; class Chondrichthyes; order Rajiformes; family Rajidae; genus Okamejei; species Okamejei kenojei. The sequence continues at coordinate 11,725 of JAVHYY010000420.1, read as the reverse complement.
CATCCATTTATAGAATATGGAAAGGGTTATGTCCGGGTTCAGTCCAGAGGCTGAAGCCTGAATGAAGGAATAGATGAAGAATTATATCATATCCAAGAATATTCTGCCAATGGATCGTTTAATACTCCACTCATTTTATTTTCTCTTATATGTTTCTCTTTCTCTTGATTACCTATCTTATTTCCTAATGTTATTAAAATAAAGGAAGAATATAACCCCCAATAATAAATAAATTTAGCTGGGAAATTGTAAAGATAATAAGAATTGATGATGTACGAATAAAATTTTCTTTGATTTAACTTTATATGTTCTTCCCTTAATATTAATTTAGCTTCAATAAAAAAATATAACAAAAAAAAAATAAAGAGCACTGCCTAATGGGTTTACCCCTCAGCCCTATGATTATTTACAAAGCTCCATAAAACCAGTACTGGGGTTACTCCGGCACAGGGTCATATTGTAATGGCTTATTTGGATGACATTTAATAATTGGAAAAACATGTGGTAGCTGAGTTATCAGTTTTTCAGCTGTTAAACCCCTCATGGTTGAGAGATTGGGGTGTTTATCATCCATCCAGCTAAATCGAAATTTGGTGCCGGGTTAAGTAATTGAGCCTAGGGTGGGATTCACAGTTAATTCAACTCACATGTCTGTGACTCAGGCTTTCCAAGGGCAAGAGATTAGGATTTAATTGAACGCTGTATCAAGCTCTTGGGGGAGCAATCACCTTCAATTAAACAGGTGGCCCACCTTGAGGTTTGGAAATTGCTAGCTGCCTTTCCAGCTGTGGCAATACGGACCTTTGCATTACCAAAATTTAACAGAGGGCAAAGGTACAGGCACGCAGATACATGCAGCTCATTTCAACTGGCAATGAAATTAGCCACCTGAAGAAGGCATTGCTGAAGTACAGTAGGGTGGATAAGAAACATTCATAAGCTTGTTATAGCAAAATTCTGATGGAAGCACCTTCAGGGTTTTTGTTTTGCAGACTGATGTTAGTGTAACCCTCGGTTGGGGTGCTACTGATACCAGGTCTATGCTGTGGAGGCAAGATGATTAGGCATGAGGCATGAGGCATTTATTCTCACAATCACATGTAATTTAATTATTTAGAGCTTTTTTAAGGAGCATTCTACGGGCTTAAGGCTTACTGTATCACTAAGCATCACTAACAGGCTTATGCAGATTGACATCAGCCCCTGCAGTGTGTTCGTTAACACATGGTGGAATCAAGTCGGAAATCTTGTGACGATTGGGCTAACCTTCTTTGGCAACTGGGTGCGTTAAAAAAACCTTTGGATTTCAGCTGTCTACTTGCCAGGCAGGTTCAAAGATTGTGGCAAGTAGACCTCCAGGTCATGCAAATTCAATGACAACACAGAGTGGATGTTGAATCATAGGTATTAAGAAGTGTATTGTTGATTCGGTATGAGAAGGCATGCCAGATATCGATTGATTGCATCCAGACTCAATCACACCAGGTACCGAGTGAAGTATTTCATAGAACCAGATCCAGGGGCAGTAGCGGTGGATGTCTTCTCGCTACACTGTAGGGCGAATGAATGTTTTTATATGCATTTCCCCCCTACGATCTGCCTCATCAGATTTGGTGCTGCGGAATGACTAAGATCAAGCAGGACTCCGCTTCGGAGTTTTGGTGTACCCCCCCGACTGGCCTACACAGCCTCTTCGTGTTTCGGACAGCCGGATTATTTCACAGCCTATTATGATGGTGTATCCAGAAACGTCATGATCTATTGGTGCACCCTGTGACAAGATCAACACCTGTTGTATGATTGTCTTAATTTGTTAATTTGCAGATTTTAAGAAGGTCATACCTGGTCTGGGACTGTCCAAATCGTACCGTGGATGTCATCACATCATCCTGGAGGGATATTACGGGAAAAGCACGCGTACATCTCTCATGTCAGGAAATGGGAGGAGGTTTTGTTTACATGGGAACATTACAGACCACACAGCTTCCATCCCAGATGTGCTCGAATTTCTCTCCAAGGTTACATTACGATGCGAGGATGAGGATAGTGGTTAAGCTAAAGTGCTCCATCAGCTATAGTGGCCATGAGTGCCCTGTCATCGTAGCGCCTATGCTGGGGGTCGAATTTCGTCAGTCTGTAGCGTGGGATCTCATCCGTTAATAGGCGCCAGATTTACGAAGGTGATTATTTAAATTCCGAATTCCCCAGGCCTAGATACTCTGAAATCTGGATGTGCATGGTAACAGACGCTGCGCGTCAGTGAGGGTACAGCGACATCCTTGTCATTGCCAAAGAGTTTACCCTACAAGTTTGGTTAAGCTCAAGGCGCTGTATCAGCGGCAAAGGTTCAGACTTGCACTGAACTGGCGTCTGGACAGATTAGTGGTGTCAACAGGGAATTTACATTATATTTTACATCTAATGACCTAATTAAACAAAGCAGACCAGGTGGGTGTCAGATTCAGTCAGCTTGTACTGTCATGGCACATCCCAGATTTTATGGCTGTGTGTAAGTGGGGGCACTTGAGCGTTATAGGAGCGAGATCACCAAGAGCCTCAGAGGCTCCAAAGTAGCATTGTTTTATTAGCCACAAGAAGCCACATATGCAAGTGTCCGTTTCAGACAAAACACATTTCAAGATGGCTGAAACAAGTGCTGTTGTGGCTGTGCAGAGTTAATACTGACAATTTAAATCTCACTCCACCATGGCCGGCATCAACGTCAGCAGCGAGGGCAATGAACGTCCCTCTAGACCATATCCTCGTGGCCACAGATGGATCAAATGAATTGACTTTTTCAGAGTTTTGAGAATAATAAAGCCACTTATTGAACCTGGTGGTTCGCGAAAGGCCATTCTGTTTAAGTTCTGAGTTTCATTATAAGCTTCTCCCCTGGGAGAGAGGAATCGCTATTGTGTTTCTTTTGTTTATTTGTGAATTAAAGCAGACAACATGTAGAATCATACCCATGTTTCAATGTATTGCTCACTTATTCAGAGAGACGTTGAGTCCTCCTGAATCAACTGGATGCAGTGTAGGAGACGCCTGGATTTGGAGTTCGGCGTGAAATCACAGAGCTTTGAAATCTTCCACGGAATCACTCACGCGCGTTGACTCCGAAGTAAAATAGTAAGTTCATTAAACGAGAACTTACCAGTTTGAAGTTTGATCTTAGTTTTAATGAGGTATGAGGAGTTACGATGAGCGATTTACGTGCCCACCGTTTATTCCTGACCCTGCCCTCAAAATCTTAAAGGTCACACTGGAAGGTCCTGGTTTAAAAATCTTACTATGTTACTGTCAGTTACTGTTATCTGTGATTTCCCACTCGACCGCTGCTTTAAAGATTGATGCGCATTGCGGACTGGGTGGGGTTCTTCAAGTAACCGCTCATCGTAACTCCTCATAAAATAAAGATCAAACTTCAAACTAGTAAGTTCTCATTAAATCATACTATCTTTTTTCCAGGATTGGAAAAATCAAACACTAGAGGCATAGCCTTAAGGTAAGGGGGGGCAAAGTTTTAAGGAAGATGTGAAGGGCATGAATTTTACACGGAGGGTGATTATTGGCGCTTGGGGTGTGGGATGAAGCAGACATATACGTTGGTGGCATTTAAAAGACTTGAATGGGAGTATAGGCAAAGTGGATATGCGGTAGATAGGTGATGGTTCTTGGCATCATGTTCATCACACAGACATTGTAGGCTGAAGGGCTTGTTCTTGTCTTGTACTCTCTTCCGTTTTCTATGTTCTAATGAACTACGAACCAATCGAGATTTAAAAATGTAGCAAATAGTGGGTTTTTTTTCTGGCTGAGAGAATGGTGAAATCTGAAGTAAGGGGAATATTGGTGAAATGTCAGCAGGTGAGTGAAGCAAAATCACCAAACATCTTGATCATCACCACTTTGCTCATCCACGTCATGGCTCTCCAGGAAGTCGCACACGGGCTGAGTGGGAGTCGGTGTGCAGCATCTGTGGAGAGAGAAACAGATATTTTTTCTTTTTTTGTGATATAGTGAGACTGCCATGAAAATTGTATATGGAGGTCATATCGGCTCCACGATCAGCTCCTTAGTTTTTTTTCAGCAATATAAAATTAAGGAAGTTAAAAATGTGTAGGAAGGAACTGCAGGTGCTGGTTTACACCGAAGATAGACACAAAATAGCTGAGTATCAGGGCTCAGGCAGCATCTCTGGAGAAAAGGAATAGGTGACATATCGGTCGCGATCCTTCTTAAGACAACCCAACCCGAAACGTCACCTATTTATTTTCCCCAAGATGAATGCCTGGCCCACTGAGTTACCCCAGCGTCTTGTATCTATTGAAGTGGAAATTAAAGATACACAAATACATTACAAGAAAACACCCATACATTGAACATAGCTCTCCACCCACCAGCTCCACATGGTCATCATGCCACATGGATTATAATACACACATTTCCTTAAGAGACCAGAACTAGCGAGTAAACTCCCAGGACAAGTGAAGCGTGGATAAGGACAACCACTATGAAAAATTAGGGCAAAATACAACACTAGTAAACTCAATCCAACCCCTTCCGGAATCACGGGAGTGTATAGCGAGCGATGAAATCATAACAAATCATAATTAATGATTACAGTGCAACGGGAGAGCGCCAATTGTGTAGGTCAAGGTCATCCCAAAACTGAACCAGGTCAAAATCTATCTGTTGAGTGAATGCAGTGAATCACTTTCAATGCATGAGCCAGTAACCTGTTTCACGAGGTCCTCTGTTTGGGGGTGAAACCGGGGTTGATAAATGGTGTAGTCCTGAGCCCTAACAATAAAGTTCTGCTTCTGGTTAATTCAGCTGTTTTCAACTGAAAAGTAATCTTTTGACACTGTTGAAACAAGGAGCTGCAGATGGTGGTTTACAAAATATAAAACATGATGACTTTAGACATTAGTGGCGGCGTGAAAAAGGGTCCAGACCCAAAAAACACCACCCATTCATGTTCTCACTGGATGCTGCCTGATCCGTTGAGTTTACGGTTCCACCACTTGGTGCCTTTATCTTTTGGACCGATTCTTGTTTCTCGGTGCAAGAATCTCCATATCCACGAACCCACACAAGGTCAGAATTGATTACAGTGTTCAAATACAGGTCTACAATCTGGTGCGAAGGGCAGAAATGTGCGGGATGTTCCATACAGCAGATCAATTCCTACAATCTGGTCTGCAAATGAAAATAAACAGAGAAAGCGCCAAACCAGAAAAGCAAGATTTTCCATTTCCGGTCCCATTCCACAATTGATCAAGACTATTTTATGCCACTCTGCCGGGATTCTGAGTCTGTTCGATATAAAAAAAACGCGCACATATTTTGATTATGAGTCCTGAATGTAAGCGAATACTGGAATTAATTTCGGGAAATATGACCAACTTGAGAGTGGTGTTAATATATAAAAAGAATACCATAAACATTCTCCTTAATCACAAACAGGTAGGAAACTAACGCAACCCAATTACTAAATGAATTATGGAACTGGCAGCTTTGAGAAGCAGCAATAGCTGTTGCTGCCAGGAGTCAGCGCCAGAGACCCGGGTTCGAGATCCTGACTGCAGTAACTGAAGATTGTATGGAGTGTTTGTATGTTATCCTCGCCGTGACCTGCGTGGGGTTTTCTCTGGTGTCGGCTCCTAGAGAGGTTTCCTCCCAAGCTGCCAAAGACGTAGAGTTGGTTTGTGGAAGAGGCTAATTGGCTCGTAAACTTGTGGGAGAAAGTTGTCCCCATTGTGTGTAGGATAGTGATAGTGTGTGGGGATCAATGTTGGTGTGGAATCAGTGGGCTGAAAGGCTGGTTTCCACTCTGCATCTCTAAACTAAAGTAAACTAAACTTTTGCAACGCACTAGTGAATGCTTTATTAGTGTTTCCACATACAAAATAAGTAACGACTGTTACCACATTGAGAAGCACCCAATTTGCAGTCATGGGTCGAATTGGGATTTATAACTCTAGACACAAATTCTCATGGCAGATACTGTAATCTGTTTCAACAGACAATCTGTTGCAGGAACTCAGCATCTGCGGTCTCTTGCATCTTCATTAGAAGTTCCATATATTGCACATTGTGGATGGCAAGGAATAGTCAATGTTTCAGTCAAAACCCAGCATTATCAGACTTTGAATTTTTGGCATTTCTGGAAGGAGACAGGGCCAGTATGTGGAGCGGATGGTGGCAAATAGTAAGTGACAATGCACAGTTTAGAGATAAGGACAGCAGTAGAAAAATATAATAACACAAAACTACTCTTTCATCGACATGACCATTGCTGATCCCTTACCTCCAATCACGATCAGATTTGAGTTCAATGGCGCGTGTATTTTACTGCATATTTTGATTGAACTGAAAACATTTATTGATTAGATTTCAAAATGTTTCATGGTGAAGGGCAAAATACTAATGGCTTGCTTCAGATTTGAATGAATGGTGAAAAACCTGAACAACAAAGTTGAAGAAGCAAGATGTGGGTAAAGCCGCTGTCCCACTCCATACACACGCCCTAATTAGCGACGTCTGGAAAGACCGAGTTTGCCCTTGACTCATACTCGCAGCATAGTGGGGGTCGCCACACGAGGTCGCAGAGAGGTTCTTCATAACTCTTCCTCATGCTCGTGAGTGGTCTCCGCGTACTCGCGTGGCCTCAATAGGTTCCAGCCTGATAAAAAATGTCCATGAGTAAAAAAAGTCGGCATGGGGGAAAAAATATTGATACATTTTACTCTTAGGTAGCAGGTGTCGTAATAGGTCGTGATGGTAGTTCATTAGGTCGGTAACTGGCCCGAGAACAAAAAATGCAAACATGACATCATTTTAGAATCATGTGATAATTTTCCACTCGTATCTAGTCGTAGATGGTCTTAGGTGTGGAAGGCTGAGTGAGGGTCGAGGGGTCATAGGAGGTCGTAGACATATTGTAGAGTGTCGTAGTATTGTCGAAGGAGCCCAATGCAATCCTGTTTCAAAATTGTGAATCTTTTTCACTGACTTTTCATACTGAGGCGCCTAAAGAGGAATAAGGCGTGAAGCTATATTTATGAGCAGAGACTTGACACACGTGAGAATATCCCACTGGAGCAGGCGCGCAAAGACTAAAAAGGATTAAATGGCGAGCCTGTTTAAATTATATCCATACGTTTTTAGGAGGGAAATACTATTTCCTCGTAGCTGGTGTTGTGATGGGGATCAACACTTTAAACTGCCATGGAGCAGTGAGGAAGAATGTTATAAGAATTTGTGCTGAGAGCTCTCTGAGGGAGCATGGAAAGCTTTACTGAGGTGCAAATTCTGGGTTAAGGCAGAAGCTGTTACATTGATTTTAAAGGAATAATTGAATATCTTTGAAATAGAATAACATGCAGCTTGGGCAACAAAGACTGAGTGAGGGGAAGCACTGACAGTAGGATTGCTTTAGCCAAGAGAGCCGGCAACACACACAGACAGCAAGGTTGAATCTGGTTTATAATGCAAATCGAGCGGCTACAGTTGCGGCACGGTGGCGCAGCAGTGTAGCGGAGATGCTGCCTCACAGCGCCAGAGACCCGAGGTTCGACCCTGACTACGGTGCTCTCTGTACTGAGTTTGTATGAGTCTCCACATGAACCGCATGGCTTTACTCCAGGGGTGGGGGGGGGGTAAAAAAAAAAAAGGATTGGGGGGGGGGGGTGTGTTTAAAAAGTATTCTGGTTTCCTCCCACACGCCACAGACGTACAGGGGAGTTGTAGATAGCGGGACAGTAAGAGGAAACGAGTACTTAACAGTTTGAAGTTTAATCTTTATTTATATGAGGAGTTTATTGTTTGAGGGTTGAGGATTATTACGTGAAGTGGAGCCCGCGCAGCCCACATGCGCAACAATGCTTCAAAGCAGCCTGGGTCGAAGATAACAGTTGGTGAACTGAACATAGTAAGATCGTGGAAACTAGGTGACCTTTAATGAATAGAGGGTATGGGATTGGTAGAGGGCACTTAATCCCTCAACGTAACTGCTCCTAACATAAAGATCAAACATCAAACCTGGTAAGTTCGTCGTTTAATCTTACTATTTTTACTTTGGAGTCACGTGAGTGACTACGTGAAGAATTCAACTCTATCTGAGTGATTTCATGCCGTGGAAGCTAAGTCCGATGCATACGGGACACACTGCGCTATTGACCAAGGAGGAGTGAAATTATAATGCATTATCAGACATGACATGGATTATAAAGCATGCTGAAGCATAAATAAGAAATTATTAAATATGAAACTAAAAATACCCCTGAACATTCGGGGTAAATTATAAGACCAACATTCAAAATAGAATTAGTGTCGCACCCTCAGGCCTTCAATGGGTTAGTTATAGAATGTCCTTGAAAGGTTGCCTCGGTCCTATTATGACCATCCCCTCGTGCTTGCAGGAATGTGACCATAGTACCTCCAAACCCCCCTCGCTGCCGACGTTGTATGCAGCCCTGTGGAGAGAGATTTAAAATATCAATGTCCCACAACGTGCACAAGCCAACACCTTTTTAAAAACCACCTTCAAATGAGGTCTGCACTGCCAACCTCTTAGTTGAGAGGTTGTTTTTATGGTTGTGACTAACAAAAACTTGCTGGTAGATTCAGTGCTCTGGACGTAAGATTTGTGGACCGCATTGGATATATTGTAATAAAAGGTGTGACACACACACAGCCGAATGTCATGGGGTATGCCTACAAATTCCAACTTTCGAATCTGAATGCACCCTGGTCCTGCTCTTGCTTGACATAGGCCGAAGCCCATAGAAGAGTATTTATTTTTATTGGGTTAGCTATTACCATAGTGGGTCCAATCGCAGTTTATTGCAGCGACTTGGAAAGGGGCCCACTGCGTCGAAAGGCAGGGTGTCGGCGCATGAGCGATGGCACCACGTTTAAGAAGTTAAATATTTGGCATGGGACCGAGATCAGCAGGAGCCCCCCCCACCGAGAGGCATGTCAGAACAATGTTCACATCCCCAAATCTCCAAGTATCAGCAGATCTGGGGGGGAATGGAGTAAAGATACCCTTCATTGAGTCTCGATACCATTGGGCTGAGACCCGACATGCGTGGTTGGTTCGACCCCACAATAATATGATGATAGTGCACATCCAGGCACAATTGGATGCGACTGTAACTCAGTCTATTCACACAGTATAAGACTGGACAGGAATCCAATACATCCGTCACACAAATACAACAGCGTGCCATGTCTATAGTGATGTAGGATCGTAAGCAGAAAGATTCCCATTTTCTGATATAGTGATGTACTGACATTTTGGTGGAAATCTCTCCCATGCCGCAAGTGATCTTTGTCCAAAGTTTCGATCTGTCATCCTAAGCCGGCGGGGGGGGCGAGAAACGGTCTCCTCAAGGCCTGCAAATCAATAAATTTTAATCCGTTCATGCATGGTGTGCTCGTCCCTGTTACAGGTGATTGAACCAACGGATTAACGCCATTATGGGAATGGTCCATATAAGTCTCAGAGTACCATTCCCGGAGAATCGAATGGGAACCCATGGCTGGGGGGATAGCTGGTCGGTACTACCAAAAATAAGCGGGCCGGAAGCGGAGTCCTTGTTCGATCTTTTGCAAGGACCGAGGACAGATGGGAGCAAACGGGAGGGAATGCGTAAAAAACAATCCTCCCCAAGTGTTAGCAAGAATGCATCCATTGCTACATGCCCGCAGGTCTAGGCTCCATGCACACATATTTGGGCAATAATGGTTGATTAAGCCCAGGGAAAGCGAATGGATCGATATCCGGGCGTTCCATACCGAGCAAGGGGCAATGTATGTGAACACTAATGGACCAACATCCATACCGGTGTTGTCAATAAATTTACGGATGCCCTGGCCAACCCGTCCACTATAATTGAGCCTACCTGAGTAGTAGGTAGCTGAAATCCAAATGTTTCTTGGATAATAGGCCAACCAGTGCCAGGGAATAAAGGTATGCCAAATTATCACGGAGGATATTGTGTACTAATAGTGAATGAGAATAAGTGCCACCCGAGCTGTGGTGTTGTACAAACTGAAGCAGAACATGCAGGATGATGGACATATTTTGGTACAATAACTTTGGTCAGCCCCTGAGAATGCTCCCACAATCCAGATAATCAATACCATGTGACTGAAAGAATGACGACTCATGCAAGTCCGATCTGCCACCCCATCGCAACTAGAGATGGAAATTAGTAGCTCGCCATCCTTGAGCGCTAGCAACAGTTATGTAATAATTACTGAAGGACTGCAATTAGAAAGGGCAATTTGAGCAATGCCTGAATTTGGTCGTCCACCATTTTATTTCAGAAATAGCATCAGCTGGTAATCACATAGGTGCACTTGAAAGACCTGCAATGATTTTTTGAATCTGCTCCACTGCACATTGTAAAATTTGATAATTCAAAGGTCCAAACTGGGTGAGGCTGGACACACGAGCCACTAATTTGCCAATTACCCCATGGCCACTACTGAGGGTCCGAATGAGATGGTTGCTCAACTACAACAAGTTTATTTTACAGGCTTTATAATTAAAAACTCTTGCCCCAGGGCAGAGTCACAGACATGTGAACAGAGTTAATAGTAAAAACCCAAATAAACAATAACCGTGTATAATTGGAATCCAACTTTTAGATTTATCTGGATGGATGAGAAAACCCCAATCACTCAAACAAGAGTATAGTTGGCTGAACCTGCTAATGTAAGCAAATTCCAGAGAGTTTACCTATGAATAGGATAGGCATCCAAATATGCCATGAAGCAATGTACGTTTGCGCTCTGAGACGTGCAAGAGCTGGTTTTAATAATTTTGGTAGCGATAATCAGAGGGGGCTGATGTTAACCCATTAGGCCAACGCTTAAACTGCCACAGTTGCCCCATCCATTAAACTTTCAAATACCCAGCTCCCTGGTGAAAGGGTACCGAATAGTATGCATCTTTGGAGATCGATGCAGTGCATAAAGACGCGTCCTTTGTGGAAATGCAGGGTGATGTTAATGGGCAGTCCCGAAGTTTCCATTTTAAAGTGGTTTTGTTTTTTTTTTTTTTTGTAAAATTCTTGCACAAAAGTGAGTCCAATCACGACGATAACGCTCCTCCATCTTTCTGTAAATATTTTTGGAAACAAATTCAGTGAGGGTCATCGCCCCCCGACCTCTCATTACCCCTAATAGACGCAACTTCTAGTATGAGGTCCTGCTGTGCAACCAACAAACATTCCATGCTGTGAAAAATCAACGTACAATTTGGTTCATGATGTGTGGGTGGTAATGAATTGAAAAGGAACTCAATTTTTGAATCCCTCGTCATACTGTGGCAGTATAAATGGATACAGATTTATTGAACTCCATGCATCAAAAAACAAGTGGATAATCTCCCACCAACTTGTAAAATGTTTCCACACACCCCATGTTCTCGGAAAGGAACCAGACTCACTCTACTCCATGGTTACCAGTGATTCGAGGTTATATACTCTCGACCCCGAGTTTTGGGGGGTAGAGGTGCTGGAATGGAATACGGGAATGGGCGCATCATCCAAGAAGGCCGGTCCTGGGCTTAGCCTAAAAATAACCTCTGTCCTGAATATCTGGCCTTCGAGCTTTCACGCAGCCTCTGGAAAACGTTGTTCCTGCTGGTGGATGCATAGTGGTGGCTTCCACCACCCGGAAATTGAGAGTGTTTGAGCTGGGGGGG
>JAVHYY010000419.1:0-49420 GCA_035221665.1 Okamejei kenojei | reverse complement strand
AGCTTTGAATCATGCTATCCAGTCAGCGGAATGACAATACAATATTACACCACAACCATGTACAGTGGAGAGGTTAGTTTAAAAGAAATCATAGTTAAATAAGAAATGTTGCTGTAGAGTGGAGATTTAAGAGTGTGAGCGATTGTTATATGAGTTGTAGATCTGGCTTCTTTCTAGCACGCAAAGTAGTCTCCCTGAGGTGGATCGCCATCTTGAAGAAGTGCCTTGAATTACTCAAAAGGCCACGTATTCGTATTGATGAGCACTCCTGCTTTTCCTTGCAAATGATTATGTGCCGTAGTACTATGTTAGTTCGCTTCTCAGAGCAGACATTTGAAAGTTTCAAGACATTGTTGTTTTGCAACATGTGATTTCCGATATCAAGATTATAATCCATGGTGCAGGGATATTTCAACAAGCTTTTGTTTTTTCTTACTGGATGTCATGTAAATAATTAGCTTGGAGAAAGCCAAGAACCTCTACCATGGCAACATTGGCATAGGGGAATCCAAATCTATCGTGGGTAAAAACATATAATCTTCTCAGCATGAATGCAGTTTTTATTTCATAATCAAGGGCCAGTCCTCAACCCGGTCAGACCCTTCTCCCCTTTTCACATCAGCTTGACGTATAGAAGTGTGGAAACTCACAACCACCAGAGTCAGGACCAGATTCTACCCCAGGCTGCTAACATCAACCGAACCATCATCTCACCAGCTAGATAGCGGTCCTGCTCTTTCCCATCTACCTCAGATGGCGACCCTTAGACCTATCTTTACTTGGAATTTAGAAACATAGAAAAAAGGTGCAGGAGGAGGCCATTCGGCCCTACACCTGCACCGCCATTCATTGTGATCATGCTGATTGTCCCCCTGATCAATAACCCATACCCTGCCTACCATGTTTTTTTTTTTCTCCACCTCAGTCCCTTAAATGGGCCTCCCCCTTTATTCTAAACAGTGCCCCTGGTTTCTGGACTTGTCCCAACATTGGAACATGTTTCCTGCTCTAGCTTGTCCAGTGCTTTTATATTTAAATATGTTTTTTATAAGATCCCCCCTCATCCTTCTAAACTCCAGTGAATAAAAGCCTAGTCTTTTTCAAGCTTTCCTCATATGACTGTCCTGCCATCCCAGGGATCAATTCTCGTGAATCTACGCTGCACTGCCACGTCAATCACAAGGATGTCCTTCCTCAAATAGGAGCCCACAAATGTCCACTCACCACTGCCTGCCATTCTGGAAAGGATCCGTTGATTTAATTTGCACTGATGTTGTATCCGTTACCTGTACACTTGGATGGCTTGATTGTAATCACGTATACTCTCACTGGAGACGCACAACAAGAATGCATTTCACTGTACCTCGGTACACATGACAATAATAAGCAAGCAAACAAATATAGTTTTACTGATTGGAGACCTGTGGTGGTGCCGCAAAGCCTCAGACAACGCATGATTTTGAATGATAATGTCATCATAAATTAGTTTTAGAGATACAGTACAAAACGGGGGCCTTTGGCCTACTGAGCCCACACCAACCACCAATCGACTCCATATAACTAGTTCCTAACCTACACCATACTGAGTCCACTTATCTTACCAAACCTGCACATCATGAAGCGTGGGAGGAAAAGCGGAAGCACCTGGAGGTGACAGGGAGAACATACAAACTCCGTACCGACAGCACCCGTAGTCAGGATGGAACCCGGGTCTCCGGCGCTGCAAAGGTAGTACCTCTACCGCTGTGCCCACGGCCCTTCCTAATGTTTCATGTTAATGTTAAAAATTGTTAGTGAAAATTTCCAGATGCCAATTAAAGTTGGTGTACAGTGGACAATGAGGAAGATATCCAAGTTATGGCAGGATCTAGAATTAATTTGCACAATCAACTGGAAAAGAAATTTGGAGATTGCAAATGAACAGTGATCTGGGAGTCAAATGTACAGGGTTTACTTGAAGTGACCATTCGTTGAGGGGGGATGGGGGGCAAAGAAGACTCCGGCGGGAAGGTATTAGATAATGAAATTTGGGACAATATGATATAGCTGTGTAAGTGCGCTGGTGAATAGGGTTTACGGAGTGTAGGCAGAAGAAAGGGGTTAAAAGAGGGAGAGCTAGATTAGCCATGATTGAAAATGGTTGAGTGATCATGCTGGCCGAAAGCCCAAATCTGCACCTATACACGACCTTATGAGACCTCACATTGACGACTTACGCATGGAGCTGGTTGCCTAGGCCAGAGAATGGTGTCATCAATCTTTGGAAAGGTGAAGAAAGGTCACCAAGACATTACCAAGACCTTGACGCCTACATTATACGGAGAGGCTGATAGGCCATGATGACTCCTTTGGAGTGTAGGAGGCTGAGTGGACATAAATGTTGGACATAATCATGAAAGGCGTAAGTAAATGACCATATCATTTTCATTCTCCTACACAATTCACCCTTTAAGCGACATTATTTGTAAGTGCAATTGCACCATCACAAGTCGAGTTTAGTTTTGAGATACGGCGTGAAAAACTGGTCCTTCAGCCCACAAAGCCTATGTCCGACAGCGAACCCCCATCCAATAGTTCTATTCTACACACAAGGGACAATTTACAGAAGGCCCATTGACTGTTATCTATCCTCTTGCCCTTCTGCAAATAGGAATTTCCATTGTATCAATGTCAGTACCAATAACACATATGGGGGAGGTAGATTAAGTTTTAGTTTAGAGATACAGCATGAAACAGCCCTTCGGTCTACCGCATCCAACCGACCAGCGATCCCCACATACCTAGCGATAATTTACATCTAGCCTAGAATCTACAAACACGTACATTTTTGGAACATGGGAGGAAACGGAGCACCGGAGAAAACCCCACACAGTCACGGGGGGCGAAGGTACACACACCGTTCATACAGCACCCGTAGTCTGATGAACCTGGGTCTCTGGCGCTGTGAGGCAGCATCTCTACCCACTGTACCCGCCCTTACTTACTTAGTTTTATGTGGGTAATTCCAGGAGCTTGTTCAAAGAAGTTGTCCCCCAGATGGACTGTTCTGTGCGCGTCTGGTCGAAAACGGTACAAGAAGGGGAATTGAGCACCTCCGCACCTCACCTCCGGGCCACCATCACGCAGATTTCAACACCATCACCAAGTGTGTTGTCAGCACCATACTGAGGGACCTGCAGCAGAGAGACCCAGCACCTAGGCAACATCATCGAGAATGGATAGACGTTACCCAGTTACTACATGGCTTCTTCTCCGTTTCTGCCTCTGTCAGCGGTAGAGTCGCTTGCCTCACGAGCGCCAAGACCCGGTTCATCCTGACCACGGGTCTGTCCTGTTTTGGATGTCCCTCCCTGTGACCTGCGTAGGTTTTCTCCTCGGTGCTCCGATTTCCTCCACACACCATAGACGTCCAGGCTCAATAGGCTAATTGGTTTCGGTAAACATTGCAACTTGTCCCTAAATGTGGCGGATAGTGGTTATGTACGGGTGATGGATGGCCACATGGACCCCAGTGGGCCCGAAGGCCTGTTCCCATGCTGTATCTCTGCATGAAACCCCTGCGTCCTGGCTTGTGAGCTTGACATAAATGCTACACATTATTTTCCATGAGATGCAAATAAAAACAACACTGCTTCACTCCGGTGCTTTTTGAGCATTGCCGTGTTCTGTTAAAGATCAGTGTCTTGCTTTGATTAGGAAAAGGACCTGCAGGTGATGGTTTAACCCAAAGATAGACACAAAAGCTGGCGTAAACTCTGCGGGAAACAGGCAGCATCTCTGGAAAAAAGGAATGTGTGACATTTCGGGTTGAGAAACTATCTTCATGACCCACTTTGCTTTGTTCCCTTGCTTCACTTAATTGTACAGCTATCTGGCATCCACGGTATCTGGATTTTCATTAACCTGCTTCCCGCGATTATCGTGCCATTTTAAAAATGGTCCCATCGCCCAACTGGTCCATTCGCCGACATACTAGTTCACACTAGTTCTATTTTTATCCCTCTTGCTCATTCCCATGTCTCTACACACGGGACAATATATCAGAGGCCAATGAAACCTACAAACTAGTTTATTTTACCTTAGAGATCCAGGACCATTTGGCCCACTGAATCCGTTTCTGACCCAGCGATCCCCCGCAACATTAACACTATCCCACATCTTTGACAAAGTTTACCATGTATCCCAAGCCAATAGCCTACATACCTGGGTTTTGATAAAGAAGGAACTGCGGATGCGGAGAATGGAGGGTACACAAAAGCTGGAGAAAACCACGGTGCGCCAGCAATCTAAACAGAGAGCGTAGAAAGGAGATAGGCCCGACGTTTTCGGGTCGAGAACCAACATATCCGACATACCTGGAGTGTCACTTGGGAAGAAGTGTGGTGGAAAACCCAAGACAGCTCATCAGAGAAAACCCATACCACGCACGTCACTGGGAGAATGTAACAAACTTCCGCACAGTACCCGTCTCAAACAGACACCCCGTATTCAGTATCGAACCAGGGGTCCTCCTTGACGCCGTAAGCACATGTAATATCAGTAGCTCTACCCCACTTGCGTTCACACCGTACTACAACCCTTAGACACTCTGATGGCTACAAACTAGATCTTAACCTTTCTTCCTCATATAACCAAGCCAAAGCCTTGCATACATAATCCTTCCCCTGAATTAAATGGCAGCAAGTACTTCTGCAGGTAAATAAACTGACGGTTAACATAACTTTACAAACAATCCTGCTTTTCAGTATGTGTTGGTATGTGAATATTGGCAAAGCAAAAACAAATATTGCTACCATTTTTACAATTGGATATAAAAAGCAAATCCATCTTCAGATTTTTAAGTCTGACTAGATTAAATGGGACCCGTTGGGTCCCAGCATCACACGTAGGAAGCTGGTCCCCTTAGAGCAAATAATTCACCCTCTCCACCAATTCCAATATTGCTTGCCAGCGGGCGGTGGGTGTGGTGGGGCTTTCTGTTGCGCTTGTATGGGTGTTGTGGGCCAAAGGTACTGATCCAGAGGGATAGTATAGATTATTGTAGACCAGATGGATTCTTGGGCTGGAAGCCAACTGTTCAACGATTTTAAAGCCAAGCCAAGAATCAATTGGGGTCCGCAGCCCCACCTGACAACCTAAATCCATTTTGTTGAACACAAACCTTGAAAAAGGCAGGCAAACAATTGGGGCCGCAGCCACCTGACAACCTAAATCCATTTTTGTTGAACACAAACTCTTGAAAAGCAAGACAAATACAATTGGGCCGCATCGCACCTGACAACCTAAATCCATTTTGTGAACACAAGCCTTTTACCTTTTCCTCAAAACTCGAGGCAAACTATTGGGCAGCAAGCAAAACAGCCACCCATACAACCAAAATTCATTTTACAGTACACAATCTTTAAAAAATAGGTAAACAATTTGAAAGTAGCCTCATCAAAGGGTACTCCACCGTGCAGTAGCGTCCGTTAGTGTTATTCAACAGCTCGTTAGCCGTGTCCCATCTCTTTCTGCGTCTGTCATAGACTGAGTGGAGGCACTACAATCCCCGGGTTTTTATAGTCCCTCCCCCCTCACCCCCTCCCCCCTGCCAGTTGGGGCAGCTAGAGAACAAGAGAATGGGGAATTAGCTTCTAAAAAAACCTATGATATCTCTCTAATGTTTCTATCGATTGGAAAAATCCTCCTTGTCCAGTAAGCGGAGGGCGGCACTGATTGAGGTTTGCCTAAAAATGACCGCCGTCAAGGTGGCGGCGTTTCTCTCAAAACCGCAACGAACAGTGGGGCCAAAAGAGGTCAATCAAGACATTTAGTAATATAGATTATGTCTGAAGAAGGATCTTGACCCAAACGTCACTATTCCTTTACTCCAGTCACTTTGTGTCTATCAACACATTTTTTAAATGAACCTTTAAAGGATCAAAAATACTAAGGTGTGTTGGACAGCTCTTTATTACACCCATGAGTTTGTGATGCAAGCATTAATACTTGTCCAACACACACTAGGAACATTGCAATTTTAAAATTTAACGAACAATTAACCTACAAACCTGCACGTCTTTGGAGTGTAGGGATGAAACCGAAGATCTCAGAGAAAATCCACGCAGGTCACGGAGAACATGTCAAACTCCGTACAAACATCACCCGTAGTCAGGGATTGAAACCTGGGACTCAGTGCTGTAAGCGCGCTGTGAGAGAGCAACAGCCGCTGCACTAGTCGCTGCCCTTGCGTAAAATTACGTTGCTTATTAGATGACAAAACAGCATTTTCCCTCCCTCCCCAGAGCAGTAAATCGTATAAACAATTTACTTTTTTTTATTTTCTGTGACCCTCCTTTGTTTTGACCACTCTAACAATCAGTGCAAGTGGGCCGTAAAGGACGTGAGTGTTTAATGTTCGCCGTTGCTACCTGTCTCCGTTAATCCAACAATGGTAGAAAGAAAGGCGAACACTGGTTCGTGTGGGGTAAACGAAGATCTGGAGAAAATCCCACGCAGGTCACGGGTAGAACGCACAAACTCCAAACAGACAGCACCCGTAGTCAGGATCGAGAATCCCTTGGTTCTTCTTGCCGCTGTGAGGTAGCAACTCTACCCCGTGCAATACCACCGTGCCACCCGTGGACATGGACAGATCCTCAAATATTTTAGTAGTCGCCATCAAATCAATTAGTAGATACAGATGCAAGAATATAGTTTTCTCCCCCATTGTAAGTGCACCTTTCCAAGACAAAGACCAATGTTTCGCAATGGGGTAAGGTGAATCGACAGTTACCCACTACTTATGCTGAAGGACAAATAGAAAAATAGATATGAAACATAGAGAAACATAGAAAATAGGTGGCAGAGTAGGACATTCGTCCCTTCTAGCCAGCATCGCATTCGTTGTGATCATTAGCTGATCGTCCACTATCAATAACCTCGTGGCTGCCTTCCTCCCCATAGCCCATTGACTCCACTAGCACCCTAAAGCTCTATCTAACTCTCTCCCCCCCCCCCCCCCCCCCCCCTTTAAATCCAACCAGTGGATTGGCCTCCACTTGCCCTCTGTGTGCCAGGGAATTCCATAAATTTCACAACTCTCTGGTAAAAAGGGGCACTTTTTTCTCACCTCAGCCTTAAATAACCTCCCCTTTATTCTAAGACTAGTGGCCCCTGGTTCACTGGACTCCGCCACAACATTAGGAACATTTTTCCTGCATCTAGCTTGTGTCCAGTCACTTTTATAATGTAAAAATGTATTCTATAAGATCCCACCTCATCCCATCTAACATCAAGTAAATACGAACCTAGTCCTTTCAATCTTTCCCCATGTGAACAGTCCCGCCCATCCCAGGGATCAATCTTGTAAACCTATGCTGCACGTGCCTCAATCACAAGGATGTCTTATCCTCAAATTAGGTAGACCAAAACTGTACAACAATATATCCAGATGTTTCTCACCAGATCCCTATACAACTGCAGAACGAACCTCTTTAACTCCTGTACTGAAAATCCTCTTTGTTATGAAGGCCAACATTCCATTTGGCTTTCTTCACTGCCTGCTGTACCTGCACGCCACCTTTTTGTGACCGGTGTACAAGGACACCCAGGTCTCGCTGTAATAACCTCCCCCCCTTACCTAACCTAACCCCATTGAGATAATAATCTGCCCCCTTGTTTTTTGCCGTCCAAAGTGGATAACCTCACATTTATCTACATTATACTGCATCTGCCACGCATCTGCCACTCATTCAACCTGTCCAGGTCCTCTGCAACCTCCTAACATCCTCTTCACAGTTCACACTATTCTGCCACCCAGCTTTGTATCATCTGCAAACTTGCTAGTGTTGCTCTTAATTCCCTCTTTCCAAATCATTAATATATATGGGTAAACTGTTGTGCCCCAATACCGAGCCTTACGGCACTCCACTCGCCGCTGATTGCGATTCTGAAAAGGACCCGTTCACTTCCTATTCTTTGCTTCCGTCTGCCAACCAAATTTCTATCCTTGTCAACACCCTACCCCCCAATACCATGTGCTCTGAATTTTAGTCGCCAGCCCTCCCGTGCGGGACCTTATCAAAGGCTTTCTGAAAGTCAAGATACACTACATCCACTGGCACCCCTTCATATATTTTAATTGTCACATCCTCAAAAAATTCCAGAAGATTAGTCAAGCATGATTTTCCTTTCCATAATATCCATGTTGGCTTGGACTAATCCTTTTATGGCTATCCAAATGCTCCATTATTACCTCTTTAAATATTGACTCCAGCATCTTTCCCCACCACCGAAGTCAGGCTTAACTGTCTGTAATTCCTCTTTTTCTCTCTCGCTCCTTTCTTGAAAAGTGGTATAACATTAGCTATCATCTCCAATCCACAGGAACTGATCCTGAACCTATTGAAACATTGGAAAAATGATCACCAATGCGTCCACTATTTCTAGAGCCACCTCCCTGCGGACCCTGGATGACAGACCATCAGGCCCAGGGGATTATTATCATCCTTCAGTCCCAACTCTACTGCCATTTCCTTGTTGTCCATAATTATTTCACCCGTGTCTGTCTTCAAGAGACCCACATTTTGACTTTGCTACTCTTTTTCTCTTAACATATCTAAAGAAGCTTTTACTGTCCTTCTTTATATTCCTGGCGAGTTCCCCTCGTACTTCATCTTTTTCAGCCCGTATTGCCCGTTTTGTTTCCTTCTGTTTGTCCTATAAAAGTTTTCCCAATCCTTTGGCTTCCAGCTACTCTTTGCTGTTTATACATCTTTTCTTTTAGTTTTATTCTATCCCTAACTTCTCTTGTCAGCCACGGTTGCCTCCTACTCCCCTAGAATCTATTTTAATTATTTTGTTTTTTTCTTCATTTTTGGATGAAATGATTTTGCTTCTTCCGGATTATGCCCAGAAATTCCTGCCATTGCTGTTCCACCGTCATTCCTGCTAGGATCCCTTTCCAGTCTACTTTGGCCAGCTCCCCTCTCACATGCCTTCATAGTCCCCTTTGTTCAACCGCATCACTGCCACTTCCGATTTAAACAACCTCCTTCTCAAATTGCAGATTAAAACTAATCATATTATGATCACTACTTCCAAGCAGTTCCTTTAACCTCGAGATCTCTTATCATATCATCTGTTCATTGGACAACACTAAATCCAGAAGTGCCTTTTCTCTGGTCGGCTCCGTTACAAGCTGCTCTAAGAATCCATCTCGGAGGCCATTCTACAAACTCTCTTTCTTGAGGTCCTGAACCAACCTGATTTTCCCAGTCTACCTGCATATTGAAATCCCCCATCACCACAGTGCCATTACCCTTGTTACATGCCGGTTTTAACTCCTGCTGCAATTCAGAAACATGATAACAGAGGGGAAGAAGCTGTTACTGAGTCTGGTGGTGCGCTCACCTTCAAGCTTCTGTACCTTCTGCCTGACGGAGCAGGGAGAAAGTGGGTTGACTGGGGGTCGGTATATCTTTGATATGTTAGCTTCACTTATATAAGCATGGTTGCCAACAAGCAGAGAATTTGCAAACCTCTTGCCGGCTAATGGAATGTTTAAATCTTTCTCAAGCATGGGCCTGGAATTGGAACTCCAAGCCAAAGACACCTTGATCCTCCCCTGATGTCTGGGCAGCTATGAAATTTGGCAAGCTGCCATAATTAGATTTACTTTAGAGATACAGCATGGAAATAGTTAAATGGATATTTTATTTATTTGTTGTCCCCATATGCAATTAACCACTACCTATATCCAAAGGGTTTCTACAGCTATATTAATAGCAAAAGGATAACAAGGGATAAAATTGGACCATTAGAGAACCAGAATGGACACCTATCTGCAGAGCCAAAAGAGATGGGGGAGATATTGAACAATTTATTTTCTTCGGTATTTCACCAAGGAGAAGGATATTGAACTCTGTGAGGAAAGGGAAAACAGTAGAGTAGCTATGGAAATCTATGAGATTCAAAGAGGAGGAAGTACTGACACTTTAAAAAAATATAAAAGTGGATAAGTCTCCAGGTCCTGACAGGAATATTCCCTAGGAACACTGAGGGAAGTTAGTATAGAAATAGCAGGAGCTATGACAGAACTATTTCAAATGTCATTAGAAACGGAAATAGTGCCGGAGGATTGGCGTACTGCGCATGTTGTTCCATTGTTTAAAAAGGATTCAAAAGAAATAAACCTAGCAATTTATAGACGTCAGTGGTGGGCAATATTAATGGAAAGTATACTTAGAGATAATATATATAAGCATCTGGATAAACGGTCTGATCAGGAACAGTCCAACATGGAGTTTGTGCATGGAAGGTCATGTTTTGACAAACCTTCTTGAATTTTTTTTGAAGTGGTAACTAGGGAAATTGATGAGCGTAAAGCAGTGGATGTTGTCTATATGGAATTTCAGTAAGGCCTTTGACAAGGTTCCCCATGGCAGGTTGGTTAAGAAGGTTCAATCTTTGGGTGTTAATGGCGGAGTAGTAAGATGGATTCAACAGTGGCTGAATGGGAGATGTCAGAGAGTAATGGGTGGATGGCTGTTTGTCAGGTTGGAAGCCGGTGACCAGTGGGGTGCCTCAGGGATCTGTGTTGGGTCCACTGTTGTTTGTCATGTACATCAATGATCTGGATGATGGGGTGGAAAATTGGATAAGTAAGTATGCAGATGATACTAAGATAGGTGGTGTTTGTGGATAATGAAGTAGATTTTCAAAGTCTACAGAGAGATTTGGGCCATTTTGGAAAAGTGGGCTGAAAGATGGCAGATGGGATTTAATGCTGTTAAGTGTGAAGTGCTACATCTTGGCAGGACAAATCAAAATAGGACGTAACATGGTAAATGGTAGGAGGAATTGAGGAATGTTGTGGAACAGAGGGATCTAGGAATAACTGTGCATAGTTCCCTGAAGGTGGAATCGCATGTAGATAGGGTGGTAAAGAAAGCCTTTGGTGTGCTGGCCTTTATAAATCAGAGCATTAAATATAGGAGTAGGGAAGTAATGTTAAAATTTGTACAAGGCATTGGTAAGACAAATGCTGGAGTATGGTGTACAATTTTGGTCGCCTAATTATAGGAAAGGATGTCAACAAAATAGAGAGAGATTTACAGAGGAGATTTACTAGAAATGTTGCCAGGGATCCAGCAACTATGTTACAGAGAAAGGTTTGAACAAGTTAGGTCCTTTAATCTTGGAGCGCAGAAGGTTAAGGGGGACTTGATTGAGGTCTTTAAAATGATGAAAGGGATAGACAGAGTTGACGTGGATAAGTTTTTCCCATTGTGAGGTAGGGAAGATTCAAACAAGAGGGCATGACATGAGAATTAAGGGACCGAAGTTTAGGGGTAACGTGAGGGGGAACTTCTTTACTCAGAGGGTGGTCGCTGTGTGGAATGAGCTTCAGCAGAAGTGGTGGAGGCAGGATTGATTTTAAACATTTAAAAGTAAAGTGGATAGGTATATGGACGTGAAGGGAATGGAGGGGTATGGTCTGAGTGCAGGTAGATGGGACTAGGGGAAAACAAATGGTCGGCACGGACTGGAAGGGCCAGAGAGGGCCTGTTTCCGTGCTGTAATTGTATATGGTTGTATATGGTTATAATGGAATTCATTTTGCATATAATGCTGGTGGTGCCATGTTTGATACCATTTCATCGTGCACAGTCGAGGCCTAGCCAAGCATAGCTGTGGTGTCCTCCGCCGCTGCTCCTCCACTGTAGGCTGCGTGCGGTCCACGTATTCAGCCTCTTGAAGCGACGCCCGGTCTAGGCTGTTGCAGGGCCTCCAGTGGCCACATCCTCGTCAAGACTGCACACTCCCTCCCGCAGCCGGTCTGTTCACCGGCCCTCCGGCCCACTCCCTCCACTCTGGGTGGACGATCCGTGCCATCTGCAGCAGGCGAGTCCCTGGTCTCCAGCAGGTGAGTTGGCCTACTAGGTAGGCCATGGTCTTCGAGCGCGTAGCTCCACTGGGGCCCATTCGCCCACCAAGTCCGCACCAACCAATAATCACCTGTACACTAGTTCATCCTACACATTGGGGACCATTTACAGAAGCCAATTAACCTCTAAACCTGTACGTCTTTGGAGTGTGGGAGGAAACCTTAGCACCTGGAGAAAACCCACACGGTCACAGGGAGAATGTACAAACAAAACACCACACAGACAGCATGCGTAGCCTGGATTGAACCCAGGTCCCTGGTGCTGTGAGGCAAACACTCTAACACCGCCAACCCCACTGTTAAGTCACATTCAGGTAACGACCACAATCTCTGTAACCCTATTATTGACTTCATCTCAGACGCCTTGCTAGCAGATGATTAATCTGCCTGGTATAACCTCCTAGCATCATTCTTTTTTATTAGGGTCAGCAGGTTGATGTTTGAACAGCTTTCAGACATCTTCTCCTATGAGAACAACCAAGTGAGGAGTCGGGAGTTGCTAATGAAGGTACGTCACACCCAGCATGGTGGGACCTTAAATGGTTGTCAAAACTACTCATAATGGATTAAAACAGTGGCTGGCAGCTAATCAATATTGTAGATCAATCAATATTGTAGACCAATCAAACAGTAAAAGGAGACACGAGGAACGGCAGATGCTGGAATCCTGCAGAGAGTAGAAAGTGTTGGAGTAACTCAGCGGTAATTTGGCGACCTGCTATGACTGTGACAGTCGCCAGCAGTCGCGGAAAATATCGCCTATGTGGGACAGGCCCTTTACATAAGTACATGGTTAGGATAGGGTGGAGGGATATGGACCAAATGCAGGCAGGTGGGATTAGTGTAGCTGGGACATGTTACACTACATGTTACGTGTTTGCAAGTTGGGCTGAATTGCCAGTTTCCACACTGTATCACCCTTTGACTCTGTGACAGTTCCTCTGTGTAAATATTCACTCAACTACCACCTGTTGCTATGTTTTTTATTCTGAATGATAATGTTTATCAACTGTGTGGGATTCAGGCTGCAATTATAATCCACTGGCACCTGCTTTGTTTGCACTATCTTTTGGACGGCAGCTGCTTAATGTCATAAATCATACGTTATAGGTTCATAAGTCAAAGGTGCAGAATTAGGCCATTTGACCGATCATGTCTGCTCAGCCATTCAATCATGGCCCATGTATCCCTCTCAACCCCATTCTCCTGCCTTCTTCCCATAACCCCTGACACCCGTACTAATCATGAATCTGTCTATCTGCACCTTAAAAATATCCATTGACTTAGCCTCCACAGCCATCAGTGGCAATGAATTCCACAGATTCACCACCCTCTGACTAAAGAAATTCCTCGTAATCTACTTTGTAAAGGTACATCATTTTATTTGAAGCTATGTCCTTTGGTCCTGGACTCTCCCACTAGTGGAAACATCCTCTCCACATCCACAAAATGCTGGAGTAATTCAGTGGGTCAGACAGCACCTCTGGAGAAAAGGAAGAGGCGACATTTCTTCTTTCCTATTCCTATTCATTCTCTCCAGAGATGTACCGCTTAGTTACTCCAGTATTTTTGTCTATCTTCTTTTTAAACCAGCATCTGCCGTTCATTCCTGCACACTCTACACGCTCAATGCTGACCTTTCACTATTTGCTAAGTTTCAATGAGTTCCCCCCTCATCCATCTAAACTCATAAATGAACTAAAAATGAAATCATGCTTTAACTCATCCGCCATTTTGTTGAATGGGTTGTATTAGTCGATAAGAAGCCCTAAGCTCTTAAGATGGTAAATTACCAGTCTTGTTACGTGTGAAAAACACTTTCAGTCATTGAAATATTTTAAAAGTTTTCCAGAGCTGAAGAGTTTGGTCAGGGAGAAAATAGCAAGATAGACGCAAAATGCTGGAGTAACTCAGCGGGACAGGCAGCATCTCTGGAGAGAAGTCTGAAAGAGACTGAAGAAAGAAATGTCTCAACCCGAAACATCACCTATTCCTTCTCTCATAGAATCATAGAAAATAGGTGCAGGAGTAGGCCATTCTGCCCTTCGAGCCTGCACCGCCATTTAATGTGATCATGGCTGATCATCCAACTCAGTATCCTGTACCTGCCTTCGCTCCATACCCCCTGATCCATTTAGCCACAAGGGCCACATCTAACTCCCTCTTAAATATAGCCAATGAACTGGCCTCAACTACCTTCTGTGGCAGAGAATTCCACAGACTCACCACTCTCTGTGTGAAAAATTATCTTCTCATCTCAGTCCTAAAACACTTCCCCCTTATCCTTAAACTGTGACCCCTTGTTCTGGAATTCCCCAACATCAGGAACAATCTTCCTGCATCTAGCCTGTCCAACCCCTTAAGAATTTTGTAAGTCTCTATAAGATCCCCCCTCAATCTCCTAAATTCCAGCGAGTACAAGCTGAGACTGTCCAGTCTTTCTTCATATGGAAGTCCTGCCATCCCAGGAATCAGTCTGGTGAACCTTCTCTGTACTCCCTCTATGGCAAGATTGTCTTTCCTCAGATTAGGAGACCAAAACTGTACACAATACTCCAGGTGTGGCCTTACCAAGACCCTGTACAACTGCAGCAGAACCTCCCTGCTCTTGTACTCAAATCCTTTTGCTATGAATGCCAACATACCATTTTCGCTTTCTTCACAGCCTGCTGCACCTGTATGCCTACTTTCAATGACTGGTGTACCATGACACCCAGGTCCTCGCTGCATCTCCCTTTTCCTAATGGGTCACCATTCAAATAATAGTCTACCTTCCTGTTTTTGCCACCAAAGTGGATAACCTCACATTTATCCACATTATACTGCATCTGCCATGCATTTGCCCACTCACCCAGTCTATCCAAGTCATCCTGCAGCCTCCTAGCATCCTCCTCACAGCTAAACACTGCCCTTCTTATATGATTCTTATATAATCATTATTATTTAATCACAACGTCTTGATTATTGATTTATACTTTTACTTTTTTTTCACTCCCTTACCTTCGAAGCCAAAAAAAAATCAAAAACAGTAGCATATATAAATTATCCCGTAATATCCGTACAACATTTGTGATAAGTCTGACTTGTATTTGAAGTGCTATTGTACCTTAGATAATATGCAATGCTTCTAATAAAAATATTTTTTTTTAAAATTAAAAAAAGATCTTACTAACTATCTAAGTTATAAGCAATCATTTCTCAACCGCATTTTTCCCAAACAGACATTGGAACTGTAGTTAAATGCAGCAATCATAAAAATCAATTGTTATCAAAGCCAAGAACAAAATATATTACATTAAATCAGAGCTAGATATGACATTCTCTTCGTAACCCCCTCCCCTCCCCCCGCCCCTCTGTCTCTTCCTCTTGCTCCACCTGGAATGCGGGCCCACAATCCCACCCCACCCCCCCCCCCATGAT
Source organism: Okamejei kenojei (assembly GCA_035221665.1). Taxonomy (NCBI): domain Eukaryota; kingdom Metazoa; phylum Chordata; class Chondrichthyes; order Rajiformes; family Rajidae; genus Okamejei; species Okamejei kenojei. The sequence goes on along the minus strand of JAVHYY010000419.1, from coordinate 34,071 downwards.
CACAATGAATGTTGGTGCTGGCTCGAAGGGCCGAATGGCCTTCTCCTGCACTGTTTACAAAACAAAAACAAAACACGACCCAGAGCAGTACACAGGAGCCAGCCCTTCGGCCTGCAGTGTCTATGGCCAAGATAAACTAATTTCTACCTGCACGCCATCCTGATCCAGGTGCTCACCGGCCCAGTTAAGGTCAGCAGCTTGCTCGACTCGCTGAAAAACACAATCAAAACGTCGCTAAAAACAATAGCAAAAAAAATGAAGATAGTAACAAAAGTAAAACTGCGACAGAAGGGGGTGAACTTTGCCCAAAATAACAAAAAATAAGAATAACTAGACCCGTTGGGTCAGCCGCCCATTGGGTCCCTGTCACGGGGGAGGTCCTGGTCCCCCAACCGTTCCACAATGCATTTTTGCACCACTAACCCATAGCCCCCACGGGAGGCATGACGTGGTGGGGCCGACGCCGGCGGGTGGGCCGAGGGGAGTGGGGGCTGAGGGGAGCGGATGGAGCCGAGGGGAGCGGGGCCAAGGCCGGTCCTCCCCACTCCCGGCCTTGTGCCCAAACACCAGGGTCGTGGGACTCAAATGTAACCAGGAGCAGCCCCTTCAGATATTCGTACAGGGGCAGCAACCTCACACACTCCATATACACGTGGAACACGGTCTCTACCTCGCCGATGAAATACAGGCTCTCTCTCTATCTCTGGTTATCTCTATCTCTCTCTCTCTCTATCTCTCTCCCTCTCTTTCTATATATATCTCTATCCTCTCTAACGCTCTCCCTCTCTTTATCTATCTATCTATCTATCTATCTATCTATCTATCTATCTATCTATCTATCTATCTATCTATCTATCTATCTATCTATCTATCTATCTATCTATCTATCTATCTATCTATCTATCTATCTATCTATCTATCTATCTATCTATCTATCTATCTATCTATTTTACTTCGGAGTCACGTGAGTGACTACGTGAAGAACCCGCCTCACGCTGGCAACGGCATGACGTCAACGCTGACGGCGGAAGGAGGAGCTGCAGTAAGGAGCAGCTCCTCGCAGCGGTCGGAACGGCCCGCAGGTAAGTGCAGCTAAATCGGGACGTTTTTTAGGTTACGCTGGGTGGGTCCAGCAAACGAAAGTAAAAGTAAAATTCAGAGTCACGTAACGTGCTGATTTAGCACTGATTATTAAAGAAAATGGAGAAATCGGGAAAGAAAAATTCGCGGGTAAAAAGATGTTCCCGGGGTGAAAGTAAAAATACGGGACGTGAAGTTAGTGCGGATCCGGTTCCGATACCGTTGGCCGCTGATTTACCCGATAGCGAGTTTCCAGATTCTCCAGAAATTATAACCACGGAGGGAAATGCTCCTAAAAAATGCAAAAAGAAATCTGAGAGGCCCGTGGTTTCTGATGACTCTGATACTGAAAGACCTCCAGACAATAAAACTATGTGGCTAAAAATGGAGCATATGGAGAAAGTTCTCCAAAAAATCATGAGACAAGGGTCACAGTACCCAGAAGAATCCCAAAAAATCCCTGAGGGGTTTGATTATGATGAATATGGCTGTGGGCCAAGTTGGGAGTATGAAACTCCGGACCCAGGATTTGGGCCGGAAGAAGTCTCATGGGGTGAAATCCCAATTGATTTAGGGCTGCAGAAGGCAGACCCTGCTGGTGGTGATTTGGCTTTTGAAAGCACACCACAAAGTAAAAAGAAAAGGCCTAATGTGCCTGGGATAGCACAAGATTTTTGCTATACCTGAAGGAAGTGGTGAGGCTATGGAAGAAAACCTAGCTGCCAACATAAATTATATGGTATCTCACCAACTTCATAATTCTGTGATGATTGAAACATCAGAATTATATAAAGCACCAGGAAATTGTGCCTCATTGGAAGTGCCTACGGTGAATCCGGTGATATGGACGTCTATGACTCCAAGTATGAGAGCCCAAGAAGTGAAGTTTCAAAAGGTTCTCAAATTAATTTCTGTTGCCATTACAGCCTATGGGAGGCAAATGGAGAATCTGGAAATGGAAAAGATTCAAAAAGATACTTTGGGCTTATTGTGTAATTCTTTCTATGAAATTAATTGTATGAGGAAAATGGCGATTCGGCCCATATTTCACCCTAGGTTTGCAAGCCTGTGCCAAGAAAGTGGCGTTCAAGCTCCTGGGTATTTGTTTGGAGAAAATCTGCCGAAAACAGCTGAAAGAGTTGGATGAAGAAGCTAAATATTTTAGCAGTATTAAACCTTTCATCTTTGGACAAAAAAGGTTTTTCTCGACCCGAAGGGGTTTCGATTTTCGTTATAGAGGCAGAAATTTGTCAAGAAAATATTATCGTGCTGTGCAGCCCAATGCTTACCCGTATTCGGGAAGAAGGAGACCACCACGCTCATATGGAGAGGTATTAAAGACTTCTATCCTTAAAGAAACTGTGGATGAATCTCCAGTTGGAGGAAGATTACAAAATTTTTATAATGCCTGGCTTAATATTACTTCTGATCGATATATATTACAAGCAGTTTCGGGAGCCATTATTACTTTTAAAGAAGGGGTTAATCCTCCTGTACAGAATAAACCTGCTTATGCTTATGTGTTTTCTGCAATGGAAAAATGGAGATTAATGTGGAAATTGACAAATTATCTGGAAAAGGGGTAATTGAAAAGACTTATGAACACAAGCATCAATTTGTCTCTAATATATTTCGAAGAAATAAAAAAGATGGTGGTTGCAGAATTATTCTGGACCTTACAGATCTAAATAAGTTTGTAGAATACAAACATTTTTAAGATGGAGACATTTAGTACTGCAAAATATCTTATTTCAGCAGGTTGTTATATGGCTAAGATTGATTTAAAGGATGCCTATTATTCTGTACCAATTCATCAATTCTTCCGGAGGTACTTAAAATTTAATTGGTTGGGACAATTATGGCAGTTTAAAGCTTTACCAAATGGACTGAGTTCGGCTCCTAGACTCTTTACAAAACTGTTGAAACCAGTTTTAGCTCAATTAAGAGCACAGAAACACATTGTTATGGCTTATCTCGATGATATTCTGATTATTAATGATAATCAAGAGTCAGCTGATAACTCAGTTTCAGCTACTAAAGCTTTGTTTGAAAAGCTAGGGTTCTTGATTCATCCAATTAAGTCCCAGCTGCAGCCAGCACAAACAATTAACTTTTTGGGTTTGTAATTAACTCAGTGACTATGTTAATTACTTTCCCAACAGATAAGGTCAATGATATTTTGGTAACTTGTAATTACCTCATTCACAAACCTTATCCCTCCATCCGAGAAGTAGCGAAAACCATTGGTAAACTGGTAGCAGCATTTCCGGCAGTGGAATTTGGTCCATTACATTATCAAAATCTTCAAAGGGATAAAATAAGGGCTCTTAAAGAGAAGGCAGGTCACTTTGACAGGCCTATGCAATTAACAAAAGAAGCTGTGTTGGAATTACAATGGTGGGTTGAAAATGTCCCACACGCTGCTAAGAATATTGTGATTAAACAGCCTGAAATGGTTTTACAAACGGATGCTAGTGCTCTTGGATGGGGGGCTACAGATTCATCTCCAGTTGTGGAGGTAGATGGAAAGCTCAAGAAGAAGCGTTTCTTCAAGCTTATGGTATTAACTATTTGGAGTTATTGGGTGCTTTTTAATGGACTTAAAGCATATTGTTGTGCTAAACAAGGTCTACATGTATTAATACAGTTAGACAATAAAACGGCTGTTGCATACATTAATCACATGGGGGGAGTTAGATCAGTATCATGTGATTGTGTGGTCAATAAAATATGGCAATGGTGTTAGGAAGGAAAAAAGGAAACAAATACAATCATTGAAAAAAAAGTTAAGACAATGACGGAAGATTTAAAAGAAGAGTTTGCTGGAAGGTTTGATGATATGGAGGAAAAACTGGAGAAAAAGCTGGATAAAAAGTTGAAAGGTTTAAAAAAGATTTTAAAAAAGAAATTGACGATAGATTTAATGCTATTGAAGAAATACAGAAACAGCAGATGACCGCAATAAAAGACCTTGAACAGATAGCTGAAACGAATGCTTTGACTACAACGAATTTGATTACAGAAAATGAACGTCTGATGAGTATGCTGACTAAAACAGCCGAGAAATGCACTGAGCTAGAAGGACATCAGAGAAGGCAAAATCTGAGAATTGTAGGGATTCCTGAGGGTCTAGAGAATATCGAAGGCCCTCGAGAGTTCACTGCTAAATTACTTAAAGAAGTCTTATCTCTGGAAGAGATGCCTTTATTAGCTCGTGCTCACAGAGTCAGAAGACGTCAGACTAGACCCGGTGCTCCTCCCAGGCAAATGATTATTAAAGTTCAATTTGATTTTGTTCTGGATGAGATTATGCGAAAAGCCTCGACAATTAAAAATCTGATATATGAAGGTCAAAGGATCAGTATTTATCGAGACTATCCACCAGAGGTCGCCAAGAAACGAAAAGCATTCAATGAAGCTAAAGGTCTTATGCGTGGAGTGGAAAATCTGAGATACGGCCTGAATTATCCAGCGACTTTACGAGTCTCCTATAAGAAGGTGGAATATTTCTTCAAGGATCCGTCCGCAGCTTTGGAGTTCGCTAAACAGTTTAAGACCTGAAGAGGATTCACAAGCAAGTAATTTGACTTTTATTAATTTTAGACATTTAACATGGACTTTTAATATCTACTGAGACTCTTCAATACTTCTTCAAGATCCCGTCCGCAGCTTTGGATTTTACTAAGCAGCTTAAGACCTGAAGAAGATCTACAAGCAAGTAATAAACTGACTTTTATTAATTTCAGATATTCAACATGGACTTTTAATATTTACTGAGACTCTTCAAGATGATATTGGAACTGATGGAACGGATAATGTCGAATGAAACGGAGAGGAATTCAACGAGATTTGAATATGTTATTTGGATATCTGGATATTGATAATTAGTTTTAACATATAACTAACACTAATTAATAACATACACATTAAGATTACAATATACGGTTTTATTATTGGGTTAATTTTTTTTTTCTCACCTTTTTAATCCTTTTTTTAATTCTTTTTTTATGTTTAGTTAATTAGGAATGTTTGCTATTATTAATTAATTACTAACATTGATCATTATTAATAATAAATAATGATTAACAACTAATAATTACTAATTACTAATAATAATTATGAATATATAAATTTTTTTTTTTTTTTTTTTCCTTCCCCCTTTTTTGAATTGAATAATTTGTATATTATTCTCCTTTTTATATAACCTTTGTATTTTTTATAGCCTTTGCATTTTTTAGGTCTATTATAACTTTTGTACTTTTTACAAATATATTTATAATATTTGCTAATACTAATGTCGCCAAGAAAGTTTTTTAAGGAAAATCCGATAATAGAAAATGGAATTCGCACATGGAAACAAATAAAGAAAGCATTAAAATTAAAATCTATCCCACTAAGTCTTAAGATTGTTAATAATTTTATGTTTAAACCTTCTCAATTGGATAAAGCTTTTTTACAATGGAAAAATAAAGGAATTTCTAAGATGGATGATCTTTATAAGGAAAACATTTTTCTTTCATTTCAAGAGTTGCAACAAACTTATGGATTACATAATAAAGAATATTTTAGATATTTACAAATTAGAAACTATGCCTCCGCAAATATATATGAATTTAAAAATAGAAAAATAGAAATATTAGAGGAATGTTTGAACAAACATCCAAATAGGGAAAAAATGATATCATATATATATAATATTTTATTGGAAAACGATACCCCATCAACAGAAAAATACAGAGAGTCTTGGGAAAAGGAACTAGGCCAAATAATAAGACCAGAAATATGGGAGGAAAGTTTACAACATATACATTACTGTTCATTAAACGCTAAACATTCTCTTATACAGTTTAAAATACTACATAGATTACATTATTCTAAATATAAATTACATAATATTTTTTCAAAGATATCTCCTATATGTGATAAATGTCAAATTTCAGAAGCAAATTTGACACATTCATTTACCAACTATAAAAATTGTAGAATATTGGAAAGAAATATTTAAAATAATATCGGTTGTTATTAATATAAATATAACCCCTGATCCAAAGTTAATTATACTTGGAATTATTGAAACTGACTTATTAATAACAATAAATCAAAGAATTTTTATTGACTATGGTTTAATAATTGGGAAGAAATTAATATTAAAATTTTGGAAAGGCCCTACATCCCCAACAATTAAAATGTGGAATATAGAAATGTCGGAGACACTCCATTTGGAGAGATTGAGACTTGCCCTTATGGGTAGGCTAGATCTCTTCAATCGGACTTGGTCTCCATATATTGAATATTTACAGGGTCACAATAGTTCGGCGCGGGGACCTGACTGAAACCTGGATACCCGATTGGATGAAGAAATATATATACTAATTCATGAACATATCTATAAAGACGGATTAATGACGAATACCTTATTCTCCATCAAACCCTTTTTTTTCTATTTTTTACTCTTTACTACTTTTTCTTTTTCTTTAAAATTCTTCTACTTTCTTATATCTATAAAAAATTTAAAAAAACAAGTAGAAACACATTGCTTTAATGTTTGGATATTAGTACGAACATAAATATTATTGAACTTAAGAGAATATTATTAATATTAATAGCATTCTTAGCTTTATATACCTTTAATTATATAAAATTACGTATTCTTTATTACGTATAATTATCGTTAATATTAGGAAGATAAAATGGAAATTTTATAAGTTTTAGTATCTTTTGGTATCAATATTATTACTAAATCTGACTTTATACGTAAAAAACTTATTAATAATATAATGCTATTTAGTAAATGGATTATTAGTATTAAGTACTTTTAACCATACAAGATATATAACTTTGAAAGGTATAATTAAGGATAATATAGTATAAATAATATTAATATTATTATTAATATAATATTAATAGTATAAATCAATCACTAAGACTATGTACTACTATTGTAGAAATGTAATATGTTACTCTGTTTCTATAATAAATAAATTTAAAAATAAAAAAAATAAAAAAAATATGGCAATGGTGTATTGGTCGCCAAATATGGATTTCAGCAAGCTACATTCCAGGTAAGGACAATGTGGTGGCAGATGAAAGGTCTAGGGTATTTAAAGATAATACGGAATGGATGCTTAAGCCAGCAATATTTAAGAATATTGTAAACCGATTTGGGTTACCAGAAATTGATTTGTTTGCATCTAGGCTTAATCATCAATTGCCTAAATATGTGTCTTGGGAACACGATCCAGATGCAGTAGCAGTAGATGCTTTTTCATTAAATTGGGGGAATATGTTCTTTTATGCTTTTCCACCGTTTGCTTTGATTCGGAGATGTCTGAAGAAGATAGAACAAGATTCTGCTTCTGGATTTTTGGTAGTTCCAAATTGGCCAACTCAACCTTGGTTCCCAGTAATGCTGAACATGATTAAAGAACCATATATGTCGATTCCTAACTGTAGTGATATTTTGACTAATCCGGTAACTAAAGAAATTTACCCATTATATGCATATATGAATTTATTAATCTGCAGGTTTTGACCAGACCACTGCAGGAGCTGGGATTATCGGACAAAAACAATGGAAATTATAGTCGCATCATGGCGAGATAGCACACAGAAACAATATATGACACATATTAAGAAATTGGAAGAATTTTGCACACAGTCAAATATTTCTGATTTTTGACACCTCAAACTTTTTCTGATTAACATCCTTTATTGCGGCAAACTTTGGGAAGAAATTCATCTTTGTTGTTGGAATATACAACTGGAGGTGACCAGGATTAATATCAGGAAGTTATTAAAAGGAAAACAATGTGCTAGTTTGGCCTTCTTGTGCACTTAGCGTGCCCTCTGGTGATTACAGAGTAGTAGCAGTCAAATACGGCAATGGCGGTCCCGGATAGGAGAAACCAATTTAGCCCAACATGCAGGATATGCTGGTAAATACGGGACAGTTGGCAACCCTAAGCACCACCCTACACACACTAGGGACAATTTGTTTCCCACTTTACACCAAGCCAACTAACCAACAAACCTGCACGTCTTTGGAGTGTGGGAGGAAACTGGAGCACACGGAGAAAACCCACGTGGGTCATAGGGAGAACGTACAAACTCCATACAGACAGCACCCGTGTTCAGGATCAAACCTGAGTCTCTGGCGCTGCGAGGCAGCAACTCTACCCTCTGTACTGGGAGTTAGTCCTAGTATGTAGGATGGTGCCCGTGCATGGGGGATGTACGCGCTGGTGCGGGCTCAGTGGGCTGAAGGGCCTGGTCCATGCTGTATCTCTAAACTAAACGGAACGGAGGTCCACATTTTATCCACCAGCGATATCTGTCCTTGGTCGGGTTGGGCAATGCTGTATGACTGTGACTCCTTTGCTTATGGTGAGAAATAGCTAAAGCATGAGGGCCTTGTGAAATAAATCTCACTTTTATGTTCCTGCTCTGGTTTGCTGATGCTGGGAGAACTAGATGGGAAAATGTGGTGGGTACGAGACATGGGTGAAATATTCCAGGTACATGGTTGGTGGGTCACCGTCATCTATCCCATTCCCACAGCACCTGGACAGAAACCCAACCAGGCTAATCGCCCAATTAATTGTTGGGCAAATAAAACAAGCCTGAATTAGCAAGGAGACTGAAAGGATGATGTTTGAGCCATGTGTCAGCTACAGATGCAGCATGGAGACAGGCCCTGCAGCCTGAAGGGTCCATGCTGACCATCGATCACCTATTCTCACTGGTTCTACGTTATCCCACTTTCTCATCCACTCCCGACACACTGGGGCCAATTAACCTACAAACCCACATGTCTCAGTGCACATGCAAACTCTACACAGAGAGCAGCCGAGGTCAGAATGGAACCCGGGGTCTCTGGCACTGCAAGGCAGCGGCATTAGCGGCTGCGCCACTGTGTTGCCACACGTTGCCAGTGTCTCCACACCTATGTGAGTTGTCACATTTGTGTCTGCTCCTGTATTGAGCAGACCTGCTCATCTGTGTCTTTGTTTTTAATAACCCGTAGGTGGATAGAAAAAGCGACGTTTCGGGTCGAGACCCTTCTTCAGACAATGGCAGCATCACTTTCAGCCTGGGATAGCAAGGGGATATGCAGAGAGATGGAATGGAAGAAAAACAGTCAGATAAAGTGGCACAACAGTTGACCTACAAGGATGCTGAAAGTAAACAAGGATTTCAAGAGTCAAGAGTGTTCTAATTGTCAAGTCTGCTGAAAAGGAACAATGAAATAACTTTTGCAGCAGAACAACAGCTCTGTAAACACAATACTCAACAGATAGCATAAGCAAACAAACAAAAAAAGGTTTGATAATATGTACAAAATCATATGAGATATAGATCGGGTAGATGCACAGAGCCTCTTGCCCAGAACATGGGAATTGAGAACCAGAGGACATAGGTTTAAAGTGAAGGGGTAAAGATTTAATAGGAATCTGGGGGTTAACTTTTTCACACAAAGGGTGGTGGGTACATGGAACAAGCTGCCAGAGGACGTATTTGAGTCTGGTACTATTGGAACATTTAAGAAATAATTAGACAGGTTTTGCGTATGGTGTGCACAGCTTTAGTTGTGGATGAAATGGCATGAAAAACACGACATCTAGTTGTTTGTGCACGGCGGGTTGATTGCATTAGTCGAAACAGGGTGGACCACGTGAAGGTTGCAATCTCCCATCCCATTAGAAAGTACATAGATAGGACAGATTAAGAGGAATATGGGCTAAATGTAAGCAGGTGGGACTAGTGTAGATGGGACATGTTGGTTGGTGTGGTCAAGTTGGGCCGAAGGGCCTGTTTCCATGCTGTACGTCTCTTAGACTCTAAATAAAAGAAAATCATTATTTGGAATCAACAACCAGGGGACACTGATTTCAGGTTGGAAGGGAACGATTTAATAGGAATCTCAGGGCATTTTTTTTTACACGAGGATGGTGGGTCTATGGAATAAACTGCTAGAGGAGGTAGTTGAGGTAGGTACAATAACATTTAAAAAGACATTTGGACAAGTACATGGATAGGAAATGTTTAGTGGAATATGGGCCAAATTTGGGCAGATGAGGCTCACGTAGATGGGGCATCTTGGTCAGCATGGGCAAGTTGTGCCAAAGGGTCTGTTTCCGTGCTGAATGACTCCAGTACAAAACAAGAGCCTTGAGTCCTCGTGCACCAACTGTTTGAAGTTTGGTGTGTGTTGTGCTCAGTAGCCGGATGGTTGTAGTGAAGGAGCTGCTCCTGAAGCTGGAGGTCACGGCTGAAGGCTCCTGTACCTTCTTCCCCATGGTAGGATTGGAATGAGAGTGTGGCTAGGGTGGTGTGTGCCTCTGATTACCATTCTTTGGGTCCGTGAGATAAATTTGGGTCCATTAGTTCAGTTTAGTTTATTATCACGTGTACGGAGGTGCAGTGAAAAGCTTTTGATGCATGCTATCCAGTCAGCGGAATGACAATACATGATTACACCCAAAGCATTTACAGTGTATAGGTAGTTTATGAAGATCATAGTTAAAGTAAGAAATGTTGCTGTAGGAGTGGAGATTTAAGAGTGTGGAGCGATTGTTATATGAGTTTGTAGATCTGCTTCTGTCTAGCACGCAAATAGTCGCCTGAGTTGGACGCCATCTTGGAAGAAGTGCCTGATTACTCCAAATGCCACGTATTAGTATTGAGTGAGCACTCCTGTCTTTTCCTTGCATTATTAGTGCCGTTAGTACTATGTTAGTTTGCTTCTCAGAGCAGCATTTGAAAGTTTCAAGACATTGTTGTTTTACACATGTGATTCCGATATCAAGATTGGAATCCTTGTGCCAGGGAATATTTCAACAACCTTTTTGTTTTTTCTTAGCTGGATGTCATGTGAAATAATTAGCTTGGGAGAAAGCCAAGAAGCCTCTACCATGGCAACATTGGCATAGGGGATCCAAATCTATCGTGGGTAAAAACATATAATCTTCACAGCTTGAATGCAGTTTATATTTCATAACCAAGGGCCAGTCTCAACCCGGTTAGACCCTCTTCTCCCCTTTCACATCAGGCATGACGTATAGAAGTGTGGAAACTCACACCTCCAGATTCAGGGACAGATTCTTCCCAGCTGCTATCAGGCAACCGAACCATCATCTCACCAGCTAGAGAGCGGTCCTGCTCTTCCATCTACCTCATTGGCGACCCTTAGACTATCTTTACTTGGAATTTAGAAACATAGAAAAAAGGTGCAGGAGGAGGCCATTCGGCCCTACGAGCCTGCACCGCCATTCATTGTGATCATGGCTGATTGTCCCTGATCAATAACCCATACCTGCCTACCAGGTTTTTTCTCACCTCAGTCTTAAATGGCCTCCCCTTTATTCTAAGACAGTGGCCCCTGGTTCTGGACTTGCCCAACATTGGGAACATGTTTCCTGCATCTAGCTTGTCCAGTGCTTTTATAATTTTATATGTATATAAGATCCCCCTCATCCTTCTAAACTCCAGTGAATACAAGCCTAGTCTTTTCAATCTTTCCTCATATGACTGTCCTGCCATCCCAGGGATCAATCTCGTGAACCTACGCTGCACTGCCTCAATCACAAGGATGTCCTTTCTCAAATTAGGAGCCCACAAATGTCCACTCACCACTGCCTGCCATTCTGAAAAGGACCCGTTGGATTTAATTTGCACTGAATGTTGTATCCGTTACCTGTACACTGTGGATGGCTTGATTGTAATCACGTATACTCTCACTGGAGAGCACACAACGAAAATGCTTGTCACTGTACCTCGGTACACATGACAATAATAAGCTAGTAAACAAATATAGTTTTACTGATTGGAGACCTATGGTGTGCCGCAAGCCTCGACACTCATGATTTGAATGATAATGTCATCAGTAAATTAGTTTTAGAGATACAGTGACAAAACGGGGCCTTTGGCCTACTGAGCCCACACCAACCAGCAATCACTCATTCACTAGTTCTAACCTACACACATACTGAGTCCACTTATCTTACAAACCTGCACATCTTTGGAGTGTGGGAGGAAAGCGGAGCACCTGGAGGTGACAGGGAGAACATACAAACTCCGTACAGACAGCACCCGTAGTCAGGATGGAACCCGGGTCTCCGGCGCTGCAAGGTAGTACCTCTACCGCTGTGCCACCGGCCCTTCCTAATGTTCATGTTAATGTTAATAAATTGTTAGTGAATTTCCAGATGCCAATAAAGTTGGTGGTACAGTGGACAATGAGGGAAGATATCCAAGTTGATGGCAGGATCTAGATTAATTTGCACAATCAATGGTAGAAATTTGGAGATTGCTAAAGAACAGTGATCTGGGAGTAAAGTTACAGGGTTTACTTGAAGTGACCATTCGGTGAGGGGGGGGGGGGCAAAGAAGACCTCTGGCGGGAAGGGTATTGATAATGAAATTTGGGACATTATGATACAGCTGTGTAAGTGGCTGGTGATAGGGTTTACGGAGTGAAGGCAGAAGAATGGGGTTAAGAGGGAGAGCTAGATTAGCCATGATTGAATGGTGGAGTGGACATGCTGGGCCGAATGGCCCAATTCTGCTCCTATGACACGACCTTATGAGACCACACATTGACAACTACGCATGGAGCTGGTTGCTTGGCCAGAGGAAGGGTGTCATCAATTTTGGAAAGGGTGAAGAAGAGGTTCACCAAGACATTACCTAGACTTGCAAGCCTACATTATAGCGAGAGGCTGAATAGGCCATGATGACTCCTTTGGAGTGTAGGAGGCTGAGGGGGACATAAATGGTGGACATAATCATGAAAGGCGTAAGTAAAGTGACCATTCATTTTCATTCTAACACAATTCACCCTTTAAGCGCATTATTTGAAGTGCAATTGCACCATCACAAGTCGAGTTTAGTTTTGAGATACAGCGTGAAAACTGGTCCTTCAGCCCACAAAGCCTATGCCGACCAGCGACCCCCATCCAATAGTTCTATTCTACACACAAGGGACAATTTACAGAAGCCCATTGACTGTTATCTATCCTCTTGCCCTTCTGCAAATAGGAATTTCATTGTTTCATTGTCAGTACCAATAACACATATTGGGGGAGGTAGATTAGTTTAGTTTAGAGATACAGCATGGAAACAGGCCCTTCGGTCTACCGCATCCAAACGGACCAGCGATCCCCACATACTAGCGATAATTTACATCTAGCCAAGAATCTACAAACACGTACATGTTTGGAACATGGGAGGAAACCGGAGCAGCCGGAGAAAACCCACACAGTCACGGGGCGAAGGTACACACCCCGTTCAGACAGCACCCGTAGTCAGGATGGAACCTGGGTCTCTGGCGCTGTGAGGCAGCATCTCTACCACTGTACCGCCCTTACTTACTTAGTTGTTGTGGTTAATTCCAGGAGCTGTTCAAGAAGGTTGTCCCAGATGACTGCCTGGGCGGCGTCTGGTCGAAACGGGACAAGAAGGGGAATGAGCACCTCGCACCCACCGTCCGGGCCACCATCACGCAGTTCAACACCATCACCAAGTGTGTCGTCAGCACCATACTGAGGGACCTGCAGCTGAAGCCCCAGCAACGAGGCAACATCATCGAGAAGTGGATCGACGTTGCCCAGGTAACCACATGGCTTCTCCGTTCTGCCTCTGTCAGCGGTAGAGTTGCTGCCTCACAGCGCCAGAGACCCGGGTTCGATCCTGACCACGGGTGCTGTCTGTTTGGATGTCCTCCCTGTGACCTGCGTAGGTTTTCTCTCGGTGCTCCGATTTCCTCCCACACTCCATAGACGTGCAGGCTCATAGGCTAATTGGTTTCGGTAAAATTGCAACTTGTCCCTAATGTGGCGGATAGTGTTAGTGTACAGGGTGATGGATGGCCAGCATGGACCCAGTGGGCCGAAGGGCCTGTTCCCATGCTGTATCTCTGAATGAAACCTCTGCATCCTGGCTTGTAAGCTTGACATATGCTACACATTATTTCCATTAGATGCAAATAAACAACACTGCTTCACTCCGGGTGCTTTTTGAGCATTGCCGTGTTCTGTTAAAGATGCTGTGGTTGCTTTGATTAGGAAGGACCTGCAGGTGATGGTTTAAACCAAAGATATGCACAAAAAGCTGGCGTAACTCTGCGGGACAGGCAGCATCTCTGGAGAAAAGGAATGGGTGACAGTTCGGGTTGAGAAACTATCTTCAGACCCACTTTGCTTTGTTCCCTTGCTTCACTTAATTGTACAAGCTATCTGGCATCCACGTATCTGGATTTCATTAACCTGCTTCCGCGATTATCGTGCAGTTTTAAAAATGGTCCATCGGCCCACCTTGTCCATGCCGATCATACTAGTTCACACTAGTTCTATGTTATCCCTCTTTCTCATCCATTCTCTACACACGGGACAATTATCAGAGGCCAATGAACCTACAAACTAGTTTAGTTTACTTTAGAGATCCAGGACCTTTGGCCCACTGAATCCGTTCTGACCAGCGATCCCCGCACATTAACACTATCCCACATCTGTGACAATGTTTACATGTATACCAAGCCAATAAGCCTACATACCTGTGTTAAAGAAGGAACTGCGGATGCTGGAGAATGGAGGGTACACAAAAGGCTGGAGAAACTCAGCGGGTGCAGCAGCATCTAAGGAGTGAAGGAGATAGGCGACGTTTCGGGTCGAGACCACATACCACATACCTGAATGTCTTGGGAGTGTGGGTGGAAACAGAAGCTCTCAGAGAAAACCCCACGCAGGTCACTGGGAGAATGTACAAACTCCGCACAGTACCCGTACTCAGAACAAGCACCCGTATTCAGGATCGAACCAGGGTCTCTGACGCCGTAAGCACTGTAAGACAGTAGCTCTACCACTGTTCCACCCTTGACCTGCTGTGGCTACAAACTAGATCTTAACCTTTGCCTCATATAACCAAGCCAAGCCTTTCATCATTCCTTCCCCTGAAGTAAAGCAGCAAGACTTCTGCAGGGAAATAAAACTACGGTTACATACTTTACAATCCGTGCTTCAGTATGTGTTTGTATGTGAATATTGGCAAAGCAAAAACAATATTGCCATTTTTACAATGCATAAAAGCAATCCATCTTCAGATTTTTAAGTCTGACTAGATTAAATGGGACCCGTTGGGTCCCAGCATCACACGGGAGGGCTGGTCCCCCTTAGCAATATTCACCCTCTCCACCAATTCCAATATTGCTTGCCAGCGGGGGGGGGGGGGGTGGTGGGGGGCTTTCTGTTGCGCTTGTATGGGTGTTGTGGGCCAAAGGTACTGGTTTCCAGAGGGCTAGTATAGACATTGTAGACCAGATGGATTCTTGGGCTGGAAGCCAACTGTTGCAACGATTTTAAAAGCCAAGCCAAGGTAAACAATTGGGCCGCAGCCACCTGACAACCTAAATCCATTTTGTGAACACAAACTCTTGAAAAAGGCGAGGCAAACAATTGGGCCGCAGCCACCTGACAACCTAAATCCATTTTGTGAACACAAACTCTTGAAAAAGGCGAGGCAAACAATTGGGCCGCAGCCACCTGACAACCTAAATCCATTTTGTGAACACAAGCCTTTTTCTTAAAACGTCGAGGCAAACTATTGGGCAGCAAGCAAACAGCCACCTGACAACCAAAATTCATTTTGTGAACACAATCTTTAAAAAAAAGGTAAACAATTTGAAAGTAGCCTCATCAAGGGTACTCACCGTGCAGTAGACGTCCGTTCAGTGTTATTCACAGCTCGTTGAGCCGTGTCCCTATCTCTTTCTGCGTCTGTCAGAGACTGAGTGAGGCACAACACTTCCGGGTTTTATAGTCCCTCCCCCCTCCCCCCTCCCCCCTGCCAGTGGGGGCAGCAGAGAGAACAGAGAGAATGGGGAATTGCTTAAAAACATTAATATCTCTCTAATGTTTCATCGATTGGAAAAATCCTCTGGTCCAGTAAGGCGGAGGGCGGCACTGATTGAGGTTGCCTAAAAATGACAGCCGTAGGTGGCGGCGTTCTCTCAGAAACCGCAGCACAGTGGGCCAAAAGTGGTCAAGATCAGACTTTTAGTAATATAGATATGTCTGAAGAAGGATCTTGACCCAAAACGTCACCTATTCCTTTACTCCAGCACTTTGTGTCTATCTTCACATTTTTAAATGACCTTTAAAGGACAAAAACTAAGTGTGTGGACAGGCTCTTTAACCCATGAGTTTGTGCTGCATTAATACTGTCCAACACACACTAGGAACAATTTGCAATTTTAACGAAGCCAATTAACCTACAAACCTGCACGTCTTTGGAGTGTGGGAGGAAACCGAAGATCTCAGAGAAAATCCACGCAGGTCACGGGGAGAACATGCAAACTCCGTACAAACAGCACCCGTAGTCGGGATTGAACCTGGGACTCAGGTGCTGTAAGCGCTGTGAGAGAGCAACAGCACTGCTGCACCATCGCTGCCCTTGTAAAATTACGTTGGCTATTGGATGCAAAGCAGTTTCCCTCCCTCCCAGAGCAGTAAATCGTATAAACATTTACTTTTTTTTATTTTCTGTGGACCCTCCTTTGTTTTGACACTTCTACAATCATGTGCAGTGGGTCAAGGACGTGAGGTGTTAATGTTGCCGTTGCTACCTCCTTTAATCCAACAATGGTAGAAAGGAAGGCGTCCTTTTCGTGTGGGGGAAACTGAAGATCTTGGAGAAATCCCACGCAGGTAACGGGTAGAACGTACAAACTCCATACAGACAGCACCCGTAGTCAGGATCGAATCCTTGTTTCTGGCGCTGTGAGGCAGCAACTCTACCACTGCACCACCTTGCCACCCGTGGACATGGACAGATCTCAAATATTTAGTAGTAGCCATCAAATCAATTAGTAGATACAGAGTGCAGAATATAGTTCTCCGCATTGTAGTGCACCTGTTCCAGAGACAAAGTCCAATGTTCGCAATGGGGTAGAGGTGAATCGGACAGTACCCTAGCTTATGGAAGGACATAGAAACATAGATAGAAACATAGAGAAACATAGAAAATAGGTGCAGGAGGAGGTCATTCGGCCCTTCGAGCCAGCACCGCCATTCGTTGTGATCATAGCTGATCGTCCACTATCAATAACCCGTGGCTGCCTTCTCCCCATAGCCCTTGACTCCACTAGCCCCTAGAGCTCTATCTAACTCTCTCTTAAATCCATCCAGTGATTTGGCCTCCACTGCCCTCTGTGGCAGGGAATTCCATAAATTCACAACTCTCTGGGTAAAAACGTTTTTTTTCTCACCTCAGCCTTAAATGACCTCCCCTTTATTCTAAGACTGTGGCCCCTGGTTCTGGACTCGCCTAACATTAGGAACATTTTTCCTGCATCTAGCTTGTCCAGTCCTTTTATAATGTTTAATGTTTCTATAAAGATCCCCCCTCATCCTTCTAACTCAAGTAAATACGAGCCTAGTCTTTTCAATCTTTCCCCATGTGACAGTCCCGCCATCCCAGGGATCAATCTTGTAAACCTATGCTGCACTGCCTCAATCACAAGGATGTCTTTCCTCAAATTAGGAGACCAAAAACTGTACACAATATTCCAGATGTTGTCTCACCAGATCCCTATACAACTGCAGAAGAACCTCTTTACTCCTGTACTGAAATCCTCTTGTTATGAAGGCCAACATTCCATTGGCTTTCTTCACTGCCTGCTGTACCTGCACGCCACCTTTTTGGTGACCGGTGTACAAGGACACCCAGGTCTCGCTGTACCTCCCCCTTACCTAACCTAACCCCATTGAGATAATAATCTGCCCCCTTGTTTTTGCCGTCAAAGTGGATAACCTCACATTTATCTACATTATACTGCATCTGCCACGCATCAGCCCACTCATTCAACCTGTCCAGGTCCTCTGCAACCTCCTAACATCCTCTTCACAGTTCACACTGCCACCCAGCTTTGTATCATCTGCAAACTTGCTAGTGTTGCTCTTAATTCCCTCTTCCAAATCATTAATATATATGGTAAACTGTTGTGCCCCAATACCGAGCCTTACGGCACTCCACTCGCCGCTGATTGCGATTCTGAAAAGGACCCGTTCACTCCTATTCTTTGCTTCCGGTCTGCCAACCAAATTTCTATCCTTGTCAACACCCTACCCCCAATACCATGTGCTCTAATTTTAGTCGCCAGTCTCCCGTGCGGGACCTTATCAAAGGCTTTCTGAAAGTCAAGATACACTACATCCACTGGCACCCCCTTCATATATTTTAATTGTCACATCCTCAAAAAATTCCAGAAGATTAGTCAAGCATGATTTTCCTTTCATAAATCCATGTTGGCTTGGACTAATCCTTTTTATGGCTATCCAAATGCTCCATTATTACCTCTTTAATATTTGACTCCAGCATCTTTCCCACCACCGAAGTCAGGCTAACTGGTCTGTAATTCCCTCTTTTTTCTCTCTCGCTCCTTTCTTGAAAAGTGGTATAACATTAGCTATCCTCCAATCCACAGGAACTGATCCTGAACCTATTGAACATTGGAAAATGATCACCAATGCGTCCACTATTTCTAGAGCCACCTCCCTGCGGACCCTGGGATGCAGACCATCAGGCCCAGGGGATTTTATCATCCTTCAGTCCCAACTCTACTGCCATTTCCTTGTTGTCCAATAATTATTTCACCCGTGTCTGTCTTCAAGAGACCCACATTTGACTTTGCTACTCTTTTTCTCTTAACATATCTAAAGAAGCTTTTTACTGTCCTTCTTTATATTCCTGGCGAGTTTCCCCTCGTACTTCATCTTTTCAGCCCGTATTGCCCGTTTTTGTTTCCTTCTGTTGTCCTATAAAAGTTTCCCAATCCTTTGGCTTTCCAGCTACTCTTTGCTGTGTTATACATCTTTTCTTTTAGTTTTAATTCTATCCCTAACTTCTCTTGTCAGCCACGGTTGCCCTCCTACTCCCCTAGAATCTTTCTTCATTTTTGGAATGAAATGATTTTGCTTCTTCCGGATTATGCCCAGAAATTCCTGCCATTGCTGTTCCATCCGTCATTCCTGCTAGGATCCCTTTCCAGTCTACTTTGGCCAGCTCCCCTCTCATGCCTTCATAGTCCCCTTTGTTCAACCGCATCACTGCCACTTCCGATTTAACATCCTCCTTCTCAAATTGCAGATTAAAACTAATCATATTATGATCTACTACTTCCAAGCAGTTCCCTTTACCTCGAGTTCTCTTATCATATCTGGTTCATTGGACAAACACTAAATCCAGAAGTGCCTTTTCTCTGGTCGGGTCGGCTCCGTTACAAGCTGCTCTAAGAATCCATCTCGGAGGCATTCTACAAACTCTTTCTTGAGGTCCTGACCCAACCTGATTTTTCCCAGTCTACCTGCATATTGAAAATCCCCCATCACCACAGTGCCATTACCCTTGTTTACATGCCGGTTTTAACTCCTGCTGCAATTCAGAAACCTGATAACAGAGGGAAGAAGCTGTTACTGAGTCTGGTGGTGCGCTCCTTCAAGCTTCTGTACTTCTGCCTGACGGGAGCAGGGAGAAAGTGGGTTGACTGGGGTCGGTATATCTTTGATTATGTTAGCTTCATTATATAAGCATGGTTGCCAACAATGCAGACAATTTGCAAACCTCTGCCGGCTAATGGAATGTGTTAAATCTTTCTCAAGCATGTGCCTGGAATTGGAACTCCAAGCCAAAGACACCTTGATCCTCCCCTGATGTCTGGGCAGCTATGAAATTTGGCAAGCTGCCATAATTAGATTTACTTTAGAGATACAGCTTGAAAATAGTTAAATGGATATTTATTTATTTGTTGTCCCATATGCAATTAACCACTACCTATATCCAAAGGGTTTCTACAGCTATATTAATAGCAAAAGGATAACAAGGGATAAAATTGGACCATTAGAGAACCAGAATGGACACCTATCTGCAGAGCCAAAAGAGATGGGGGAGATATTGAACAATTTATTTTCTTCGGTATTCACCAAGGAGAAGGATATTGAACTCTGTGAGGAAAGGGAAAACAGTAGAGTAGCTATGGAAACTATGAGATTCAAAGAGGAGGAAGTACTGACACTTTAAAAAAATATAAAAGTGGATAAGTCTCCAGGTCCTGACAGGATATTTCCCTAGACACTGAGGGAAGTTAGTATAGAAATAGCAGGAGCTATGACAGAACTATTTCAAATGTCATTAGAAACGGGAATAGTGCCGGAGGATTGGCGTACTGCGCATGTTGTTCAATTGTTTAAATAAGGATTCAAAGAATAAACCTAGCAATTATAGACGTCAGTGGTGGGCATATTAATGGAAAGTATTACTTAGAGATAATATATATAAGCATCTGGATAAACGGTCTGATCAGGAACAGTCAACTAATGGATTTGTGCATGGAAGGTCATGTTTGACAAAACCTTCTTGAAATTTTTTGAAGTGGTAACTAGGGAAATTGATGAGCGTTAAAGGCAGTGGATGTTGTCTATATGGATTTCAGTAAGGCCTTGACAAGGTTCCCCATGGCAGGTTGGTTTAAGAAGGTTCAATCATTGGGTGTTAATGGCGGAGTAGTAAGATGGATTCAACAGTGCTGAATGGGAGATGTCAGAGAGTAATGGTGGATGGCTGTTTGTCAGGTTGGAACCGGTGACCAGTGGGGTGCCTCGGGGATAATCTGTGTTTGGGTCCACTGTTGTTTGTCCCATGTACATCAATGATCTGGATGATGAAAGGGGTGGAAAATTGGATAAGTAAGTATGCAGATGATACTAAGATAGGTGGTGTTGTGGATAATGAAGTAAGATTTTCAAAGTTCTACAGAGAGACTTGGGCCATTTGGAAAAGTGGGCTGAAAGATGGCAGATGGAGTTTAATGCTGTTAAGTGTGAAGTGCTACATCTTGGCAGGACAAATCAAAATAGGACGTACCATGGTAATGGTAGGGAATTGAGGAATGTTGTGGAACAGAGGGATCTAGGAATAACTGTGCATAGTTTTCCCTGAAGGATGGAATCGCATGTAGATGGGGTGGTAAAGAAAGCCTTTGGTGTGCTGGCTTTTAAAATCAGAAGCATTAAATATAGGAGTAGGGAAGTAATGTTTAAAATTGTACAAGGCATTGGTAAGACAAATGCTGGAGTATGGGGTATACAATTTTGGTCGCCTAATTATAGGAAGGATGTCAACAAAATAGAGAGATTACAGAGGAGATTTACTAGAATGTTGCCAGGGATCCAGCAACTATGTTACAGAGAAAGTTGAACAAGTTAGGTATTTATTCTTGGAGCGCAGAAGTTAAGGGGGACTTGATTTGAGGTCTATTAAAATGATGACAGGGATAGACAAGTTGACGTGGATAAGTTTTTTCCATTGAGGGTAGGGAAGATTCAAACAAAGAGGGCATGACAGAGAATTAAGACCGGGGGGGACGAAGTTTAGGGGTAACGTGAGGGGAACACCTCTTTACTCAGAGGGTGGTCGGCTGTGTGGAATGAGCTTCCAGCAGAAGTGGTGGAGGCAGGATTGATTTTAACATTTAAAAGTAAAGTGGATAGGTATATGGACGTGAAGGAATGAGGGGTATGGTCTGAGTGCAGGTAGATGGGACTAGGGGGAAAACAAATGGGTCGGCAACGGACTGGAAGGCCGAGAGGGCCCTGTCTCCGTGCTGTAATTGTATATGGTTGTATATGGTTATAATGGAATTCATTTTGCATATAATGCTGGTGGTGCCATGTTTGATCCCATTTCATCGTGCAAAAAAAAAAACAGTCGAGGCCTAGCCAAGCATAGCTGTGGTGTCCTCCGCCGCTGCTCCTCCACTGTAGGCTGCGTGCGGTCCACGCGATTTCGCCTCTTGAAGCGACGCCCGGTCTAGGCGTGCAGGGACCTCCAGTGGCCACATCCTCGTCAAGACTGGCACACTCCCTCCCCGCCAGCCGGTCTGTTCACCGGCCCTCCGGCCCACTCCCTCCACTCTGGGTGGACGATCCGTGCCATCTGCAGCAGGCGAGTCCCTGGTCACCAGCAGGTGAGTTGGGCCTACTAGGTAGGCCATGGTCTTCGAGCGTGATAGCTCCACCCTGGGGCCATTCATATCCCGCATCCAAGTCCCGCACCAACCAATAATCACCTGTACACTAGTTCATCCTCCACATTTGGGGACCATTTACAGAAGCCAATTAACCTCTAAACCTGTACGTCTTTGGAGATGTGGGAGGAAACCTTAGCACCTGGAGAAAACCACACGGTCACAGGGAGAATGTACAAACACCACACAGACAGCATGCGTAGCCTGGATTGAACCCAGGTCCCTGGTGCTGTGAGGCAAACACTCTAACACCGCCAACCCACTGTTAAGTTCACATTCAGTAACGACCACAATCTCTGTAACCCTATTATTGACTTCATCTCAGACGCTTGCTAGCAGATGATTAATCTGCCTGGTATATAACCTCCTAGCATCATTCTTTTTATTAGGGTCAAGCAGAGGTTGATGTGTTTGAACAAGCTTCCAGAACATCTTCTCCTATGAGAACAAACCAAGTGAGGAGTGGGAGTTGCTAATGAAGGTACGTCACACCCAGCATGGTGGGACCTTAATGGTTGTCTCAAAACTACTCATAATGGATTAAAACAGTGGTGGCAGCTAATCAATAATTGTAGATCAATCAATATTGTAGACCAATCAAACAGTAAAAGGAGACACGAGGAACGGAGATGCTGAATCTACCAGCAGAGTAGAAGTGTTGGAGTAACTCAGCGGTAAATTTGGCGACCTGCTATGACTGTGACAGTCGCCAGCAGTCGCGGAAAATATCGCCTATGTGGGACAGGCCCTTTACATAAGTACATGTTAGGATAGGGTGGAGGGATATGGACCAAATGCAGGCAGTGGGATTTAGTGTTAGCTGGGACATGTTACATACATGTTTACGTGTTTGCAAGTTGGGCTGAAATGCCAGTTTCCACACTGTATCACCCTTTGACATCTGTGACAGTTCCTCTGTTAAATATTCACTCAACTACCACCTGTTGCTATCTTTTTTATTCTGAATGATAATGTTTATCAACTGTGTGGGATTCATGCTGCAATTATAATCCACTGGCACCTGCTTTGTTTGCACTATCTTTTGGACGGCAGCTGCTTAATGTCATAAATCATACGTTAATAGGTTCATAAGTCAAAGTGCAGAATTAGGCCATTTGACCAATCATGTCTGCTCAAGCAAACATTCAAATCATGCCCATGTATCCCTCTCACCCCATTCTCTGCCTCTCTTCCCATAACCCCTGACACCCGTAATTAATCTGAATCTGTCAAGCTGCAACCTTAAAATATCCATTGACTTGGCCTCCACAGCCATCAGTGGCAATGAATTCCACAGGATTCCCCACCCTCTGACTAAAGAAAATTCCTCGTAATCTACTTTGCTAAAGGTACAATCATTTTTAATTGAAGCTATGTCCTTTGGTCCTGGACTCTCCCACTAGTGGAAACATCCTCTCCACATCCACAAAATGCTGGAGTAATTCAGTGGTCAGACAGCACCTCTGGAGAAAAGGAAAGGCGACATTTCGGATTGAGACCATTCTTCTTTCCTATTCCTATTCATTCTCTCCAGAGATGAACCGCTTAGTTACACCAGTATTTTGTCTTCTTATTAAACCAGCATCTGCCGTTCGTCATTCCTGCACACTCTCCACGCTCAATGCTGACCTTTCACTATTTGCTAAGTTTCAATGAGTTCCCCCTCATCCATCTAACAACTCATAAATGAACTAAAAAATGAAATCATGCATTAACCATCCGCCATTTTGTTGAATGGTTGTATTAGTCGTTAAGAAGCCCTAAGCTCTTAAGATGGTAAATTACCAGTCTTGTTACGTGTGAAAAACACTTTCAGTCATTGAAATATTTTAAAAAAAGTTTTCCAGAGCTGAAGATTTTGGTCGGGAATAAATAGCAAGATCAGACGCAAAATGCTGGAGTAACTCAGCGGGACAAGGCAGCATCTCTGGAGAGAAGTCTGAAGAGTTTACTGAAGAAAGAAATGGTCTCAACCCGAAACATCACCTATTCCTTCTCTCATAGAATCATAGAAATAGGTGCAGGAGTAGGCCATTCTGCCTTCGAGCCTGCACCGCCATTTAATGTGATCATGGCTGATCATCCAACTCAGTATCCTGTACCTGCTTCGCACCATAACCCCCTGATCCATTTAGCCACAAGGGCCATATCTAACTCCCTCTTAAATATCCAATGAACTGGCCTCAACTACCTTCTGTGGCAGAGAATTCCACAGACTCACCACTCTCTCTGTGTGAAAAAATTATCTTCTCATCTCAGTCCTAAACACTTCCCCTTATCCTTAAACTGTGACCCCTTGTTTCTGGAATTCCCCCAACATCAGGAACAATCTTCCTGCATCCTAGCCTGTCCATCCCCCTTAAGAATTTTGTAAGTCTCTATAAGATCCCCCCTCAATCTCCTAAATTCAGCGAGTACAAGCTGAGACTGTCCAGTCTTTCTCATATGGAAGTCCGCCATCCCCGAATCAGTCTGTGAACCTACTCTGTACTCCCTCTATGGCAAGATTGTCTTACTCCTCAGATTAGGAGACCAAAAACTGTACACAATACTCCCAGGTGTGGCCTTACCAAGACCCTGTACAACTTGCAGCAGAACCTCCCTGCTCTTGTACTCAATCCTTTTGCTATGAATGCCAACATACCAATTCGCGTTCTTCACAGCCTGCTGCACCTGTAATGCCTACTTTCAATGACTGGTGTACCATGACACCCAGGTCTCGCTGCATCTCCCCCTTTTCCTAATGGGTCACCATTCAAATAATAGTCTACCTTCCTGTTTATTTGACCACCAAAGTGGATAACCTCACAGCATTTAATCCACATTATACTTGCATCTGCCATGCATTGCCCACTCACCCAGTCCTATGCCAAGTCGTCCATGCAGCCTCCTAGCATCCTCCTCACAGCTAACACTGCCCTGACTTATATGATTCTCTTATAAATAATCATTATTATCTAATCACAACGTCTTGATTATTGATTTATACTTTTACTTCTTTTTCACTCCCTTACTTCGAAAGCCCAAAAAAAATCAAAAACAGTAGCTTATATAAATTATCCCGTATATCCGTACAACATTTGTGATAAGTCTGACTTGTATTTGAAGTGCTATGTACCTTAGATTAATATGCAATTCTTCTAATAAAAATATTTTTTTTAAAAAATTAAAAAAAGAATCTTACACTATCTAAGTTATAAGCAATCATTCTCTACCGCATTTTGCCAGCAAACAACATTGGAAACTGTAGTTTAAATGCAGCAATCATAAAAATCAATTGTTATCAACCAAGAAAAAATATATACTTTAAATCAAGCTAGATATGACACTTCTCTTCGAACCCCCTCCCCACGCCCCTCTTCTCTTCCTCTTGCTCCACCTGGGAATGCGGGCCCACAATCCACACCCCACCCCCCCCCCCCATGATCACAATGAATGTTGGTGCAGGCTCGAAGGCCGAATGGCCATCATCCTGCATCTGTTTACAAACAAAAACAAAACACAACCCAGAGCATACACAGGAGCAGCCCCCTTCGACCATGCAGTGTCTATGGCCAAGATAAACTAATTTCTACCTGCACGCCATCCCGATCCAGGTGCTCACCGGCCCAGTTAAGGTCAGCATCTTGCTCGACCTCGCTGAAAAACACAATCAAAACGTCCGCTAAAAACAATAGCAAAAAAAATGAAGATAGTAACAAAAGTAAAACTGCGACAGAAGGGGTGAACTTTGCCCAAAATAACAAAAAATAAAATAACTAGACCCGTTGGTCAGCCGCCCATAGGTCCCTGTCACGGGGAGGCTGGTCCCCAACCGTTCCACAATGCATTTTTGCACCACTAACCCATTAGCCCCCACGGGAGGCATACTTGGTGGGGGCCGACGACCCGGCGTGGTGGGCCCGAGGGGAAGTGGGGGCTGAGGGGAGCGATGAGCCGAGGGAGGCGGGGCCAAGGCCGGGCCTCCCCACTCCCGACCTTGTGCCCAAAAACCAGGTCGAGGACTCAAATGTAACCATGAGCACCCCTTCAAATATTTCGTACAGAGGCAGCAACCTCACACACCACCAAATACACGTGGAACACGTCCCTCTACCTCTCCCGATGAAATACAGGCTCTCTCTCTACTCTGGTTATCTCTATCTCTCTTCTCTCTCATCCTCTCCCTCTCTTTCATATATATCTCTATCCGCTCTAACGCTCTCCCTCTCTTAATCTATCTATCTATCCTATCTATCTATCTATCTATCTACAATCTATCTATCTATCTATCTATCTATAATATCTATCTATCTATCTATCAATCTATCACTATCCTATCTAATATCTATCAATCTATCTATGCTATCCCTATCTATCTATTTTACTTCGGAGTCACGTGGATGACTACGTGAAGAAACTGCCTCACGGCTGGCAACGGCATGACGTCAACGCTTTGACACGAAGGAGGAGCTGCCAGTAAGGAAGCAGCATCCTCGCAGCGGTCGGAAACGGCCCCGCGGTAAGTGCAGCCAAAATCGGGACGTTTTTTAGGTTACTCTGGGTGGGTCCAGCAAACGAAAAGTAAAAGTAAAATTCAGAGTCACGAAACGTGCTGATTTAGCACTGATTAGTTAAAAAAATGGAGAAATCGGACAGAAAAATTCGCGGGTAAAAAGATCTTCCCGGTGAAAGTAAAAATACGGACATAAGTTAGTGCGGATCCGGTTCCGATACCGTTGCCGCTGAATTACCCGATAGCGAGTTTTCCAGATCTCCAGACCTTATAACCACGGAGGGAAATGCTCCTAAAAACAACAAAAATGACAATCTGAGAGGCCCGCGGGTTTCTGATGACTTCTGCTACTGAAAGACTCCAGACAATAAAACTATGTGGCTAAAATGGAGCATATGGAGAAAGTCTCCAAAAAATCATGAGACAAGGTCACAGTACCCAAAGAATCCAAAAATCCCCTGAGGGGTTTGATTCTGAAGAACTATGGCAGTGGTCCAAGTTGGAGTAATGAAACTCCCGGACCCAGGATTTGCGGCCGGCAGAAGTCACATGGTGTGAAATCCCATTGATTTAGGGCTGCAGAAGGCAGAACCCTGCTGGTGGTAGATTTGGCTTTTGTAAAGCACACCACCAAAGTAAAAAGAAAAGGCCAAGGTGCCTGGGAATAGCACGAAGATTCTTGCTATACCTGAAGGAACAGTGGTGAGCTCACTGGAAGAAAACCTACTGCCAACATAAATTATATGGTATCTCAAATCTCCACCTACTTACATAATCTCTGAGATGATTAAACCATCAGAATAATATAAAGCGACCAGGAAATTGCGTCTGCCTCATACGAAGTGCCTACGGTGAATCCGGTGATATGGACGTCAATACTCCAACATTAAGAGCAGCCAAAGAAGTGAAGTTATCAAAAGGTTCTCAAATTAATTTCTGTTGGCCATTACAGCCTACTGGGCAGGCAAATGGAGAATCTGAAATGAGGAGAAAAGATTCAAAAAGATACTTTGGGCTTATTGTTAATTCTTTCTATGAAATTAATTGTACGAGGAAAATGGCGATTCGGCCCATATTTCACCCTAGGTTTGCAGCCTGTGCCAAGAAAGTGGCGTCTCAATCTCCTGGTATTTGTTTGGAGAAAATCTGCCGAAACAGCGACAGAGTTGATGAAGAATCAAATATTTTAGCAGTATTAAACCTTTCATCGTTGGACAACAAAGGTTTTTCTCGACCCGAATAGGGTTTCGATTTTCGTTTATAGAGCAGAAATTGTCAAGAAAAAATACATCGTGCGCTGTGTCAGGCCCAATGCTTACCCGAATTCGGGACGAAGGAGACCACCACGCTCATATGGAAGAGGTATTAAAAAGACTTCTATCCTATAAAGAAACCTGTGAAGAATCTCCATGTGGGAGGAAGAATACAAAAAAATATTTAAAATGCCTAGGCTTAATATAACTTCTGATCGATATATAACAAGCAGTTTCGGAGCCATTTAATACTTAAAGAGGTGGTTAAACCTCCTGTAACAGAATAACCTGCTTTATGTTATGTTGTTTTCTGGCAATGGAACAAATGGAGATAATGGGAAATTAGACAAATTATCTGGAAAATGGGTGTAATTGAAAAGACTTATGAACACAACCTCAATTCTTGTCCCCTCTAATATAGTTCGAAGAAATAAAAAAGATGTGATGGTGCAGATAATTCTGGACCTTACAGATCTAAATAAGTTATGTAGAATACAAACATTTTAAGATGCGGAGACATTTCGTACTGCATAATATCTTTATTTCAGCAGGTTGTAAATATGGCTAACAGATTGAATTAAAGATGCTAATATTCTGATACCAATTCATCAATCTTCCGGAGGTACTTTAAAATTTAATGCGGTATGGGACAATTAAAGGCGCAGTTTAAAGCTTTACCAATGGACTGAGTTCGGCTTCCCCTAGACTCTTTACCAAAACAGTTGAAACCATTTTAGCTCAATTAAGAGCACAGCGAAACACATTGTATGGCTTATCTCGATGATATTTCTGATTATTAATGATAATCAAGAGTCAAGCTGTTAACTCAGGTTTCAAGCTCCTAAAAGCTTGTTTGAAAAGGCTAGGGTTCTTGAATTCATCCACTTAATCCCATCTGCAGCCAGCACAACACAATTAAACTTTTTTTGTTTGTATTTAACTCAGTGACAAAGTTTACTTACTTATTCCCCCCAGATAAGGTCAATGAAATTATTGGAAAACACTTGTAATTACCTCACTCACAATACCGTTCTCCCTCCAACCGAGAAGTAGCGAAAACCATCGAGGTACACTGGTATCAGCAATTCCGGCAGTGAAATTGGGTCCATTACAATATCAAACAACAATCATCAAGGGATAAAA
This sequence comes from Okamejei kenojei, assembly GCA_035221665.1. Classification (NCBI taxonomy): domain Eukaryota; kingdom Metazoa; phylum Chordata; class Chondrichthyes; order Rajiformes; family Rajidae; genus Okamejei; species Okamejei kenojei. The sequence continues at coordinate 5,027 of JAVHYY010000419.1, read as the reverse complement.
CTAATGGCTCTAAAGAGAAGGCAGTCACATTGACAGGCTAATGCAATTAACAAAAAGAAGCTGTGATGGAATTACAATGGTGGGTATTGAACAATGTCCACACGCTGCTAAGAATATGCGTGATTAAACAGCCTGAAAATGGTTTATATTACAAACACGGATGCAAGTGCTCTGGATGGGGGCTAACAGGATTCATCCTCCAGTTGTGGAGGTAAATGGAAAGCTCAAGAAGAACGTTTCCTCAAGCTATATGCGAGATTTAACTAAATGGAGTTATTTGGGTGCATTTTATGGACATAAAGCATATTAGATGTTGCTAAAACAAGGTCTACATGTATTAAACAGTTTTAGACTCAATATAACGCTGAATGCATACAAAAATCACAATGAGCGGGGGAGTTAGTTCAGTTCATGTGATAGTGTGGTCAATAAAATATGGCAAAGGTGATAGGAAAGGAAAAAAGAAACCAAAAACAATCATTGAAAAAAAAGTTAAGACAATGACGGACGATTTAAAAGAGATTTGCTGGAAGGTTTGACGATATGGAGGGAAAAACTGGATGAAAAAGCTGATCAAAAGTTGAAAGGTTTTACAAAAGATTTAAAAAAGAAAATTTGACGATAGAATTAATGCTATTGAAGAAATCAACATAATACAGCAGATGACCCAATAAAAGACCTTGCACAAGATGCTGAAACGAATGCATTACTACACACGAATTTGATTACATAAAAATGAACGTCCTGCTAACCGCGAGCGACTTACAAATGCTGACTAAAACAGCCGAGAAATTGCACTGAGCTTAGAAGGACAACAGAGAAGGCAAAATCTGAAATTGTAGGGATTCCTGAGGTCTATAGAGAATATCGAAAGAAGTCCCACGAAGTTCACAGCTAAATTACTTAAAGAAAGACTTATCTCTGAAGAGCATGCCTTTAATTAGCTCGTGCACACAAGAGTCAGAAGACGTCAGACTGACCCGTGCACCTCGCAGGCAAATGAATTATAAAGTTATTCAATTTGATTTTGTTTCGGATAGATTGATGCGAAAAAGCCTCGAACAATTAAAAACTATATATGAAGTCAAAGGATCAGAATTTCTATCGAGACAACCACCAGCAAGGTCGCATCCAAGACAACGAAAAAGCATTCAATGAAGCTAAAGGTCTTATGCGTGGAGTGGAAAATCTGAGATACGGCCTGAATATCCATCGACTTTACGAGTCTCCTATAAGAAGGTGAATATTTCTTCAAGGATCCGTCCGCAGCTTGGAGTTCGCTAAACAGTTTAAGACCTAGAAGAGGATTTCACAAGCACGTAATTGACTTTTATTAAATTTTGAGACATTTAACATGGACTTTTAATATCTACTGAGACTCTTCAATACTTCTTCGAGATCCCGTCCGCAGCTTTTGGATTTTACCTAAGCAGCTTAAGACCTGAAGAAGAACAACAAGCAAGTAATAAACTGACTTTTATTAATTTCAATATTCAATATTGACTTTTAAATTTAATATACATGAACCCCACAAGATGATATTAGGAACTGAATGGAGCAGATAATGCGAATTGAAATGGAGAGGAATTAGACGAATTTGAAATGTTATATTGGATATCTGGACATTGATAATTAGTTTTAACATATAACTAATACTAACTAATTATCATACATATTAATATTACAATAATACGGTTTTATATTGGGGGTTTTTTTTTTCTCTCGTCCACCTTTTTAATCCTTTTTTTAATTCTTATTTTTATGTTTAGTTAATTAGGAATGTTTGCTATTATTAATAATTACTAATATCGACTATATTAATATAAGTATTACGATTAACAATTAAAAATTACTAATACTAATATAAATTAATGAAATATACAAATTTTTTTTTTTTTTTTTTTTCCTTCTCCCCCCTTTTTGGAATTGAATAATTTGTATATTATTTCCTTTTTATATAACCTTTGTATTTTATAGCCTTTGGCATTTTTTTTAAGGTCTATTATAAACTTTTGTACTATGTACAAATATATTTATAATATTTGCTAATACTATGTCGCCAAAGTAATGTTATTTAATTGAAAATCCGATACTAGAAATGGAATTCGCCATATGGAAACAAATAAAGACAGCATAAATTAAAATCTATCCCACTAAGTCTTAAGATTGTTAAGAATTTTATGTTTAAACCTTCTCAATTGAGATAAAGCTACTTTTTACATGGTAAATAAAGGAATATCTTAAGATGGATTGATCTTTATAAGGAAAATATTTTCCTTTCATTCAAGAGTTGCAACAAACTTATAGATTACATAATAAAGAATATCTTTAGAATTTACAAATAAGAAACTATGCCCCCGCAAATATATATGAATTTAAAAATAAAAAAATAGAAATATTATAAAGAATGTTTGTGAAATAAAACATCCAAATAAGGGAAAAAAATTGATATCATATATAATATAATAATTTATTGGAAAACGATACCCCAACAACAGAAAAATACAGAGAGAGCCTTGGGAAAAGGAACTAGGCCAAAAAATATTCCAGAAATATGGGAGGAAGTTACAACATATACATTACTGTCATTAAACGCTAAACAATCTCTATACAGTTTAAAATACTACATAGATTATCATTATCAAATATAAATTTACATAATCATTTTTCAAAGATATCTCCTATATGTGATAAATGTCAAATTTCAGAAGCAAATTTACACCATTCATTTACCAATATAAAAATTGTAGAATATTTGGAAACGAAATTTTAAAATAATATCGGTTGTTATTAATATAATATAACCCCCTGATCCAAAGTTAATTAACTGGAATTAATTGAAACTAAAGACTTATTAATAACAAAAAATCAACAGACTTTTTAATTGACTATGGTTTAATAATTGGGAAGAAATTACATAATTAAAATTTTGAAAGGCCCTACATCCCCACAATTAAAAATGTGGAATATAGAAATGTCGGAGACACCCATTTGAGAGATTAACTTGCCCTTATGGGTAGGCTAGATCTCTCATCGGACTTGGTCCTCCATATATTGAATATTTACCAGTTCACAATAGTTCGGGACGCGGGGACCTGACTGAAACCTGTGATCACCCGATTGGATGAAGAAATATATAAACTAATTCATCACATATCTAAAAGAACGGATGATAATGACAATACCATATTCTCCATCAAAAACCCTTTATTTCTATATTATTTACTCTTTACTACTTTTTCTTTTCTTAAATTCTTCCAACTTCTTATATCTATAAAAAATTAAAAAAAACAAGTAGAAATCACATGCTTATAATGTTGGATATTAGTAACGTAACAAAATATTATTGAACTTAAGAGAATATTATTAATAATTAATAGCATTCTTAGCTTTATATACCTTTAATTATATAAAAATTACGTATTCTTTATTACGTATATTATCCGTTAATATAGGAAGTTAAAAATGGAAATTTTATAAGTTTTAAAAGTAATCTTTTGTATCAATATTATTACTAAATCTGACTTTATAAACGTAAAAAACTTTAGTTATAATATACTGCTAATTTTAGTAATGGATTATTAGTATTAAGGTACATTTACAACCATACCAAGATATATAACTTTGAAAGTATAAATTTAAGGATAATATAGTATATAATACTACTAATAATATCTTAATATAAATATATAGTATAAATCAATAACTAGACTATGGTACTACTATAGTAGAAATTTAATATGGTTACTCTGATCTATAATAAATCATTTAAAAATAAAAAAAAATAAAAAAAATAAGGCAAATGGTGTTTGGTCGCCAATATGGGATTTCAGCAAGCAACATTCCAGGTCAGGACAATGTGGTGGCAGATGAAGAGTCTAGTGTATTTAACAAATAATACGGAATGACTTGCTTAAGCCAGCAATTTTAAAGAATATTGTACACCGATTTGGGTTACCAAATTTGATTTTTTTTGCCATCCAGAAGCTTAATCCATCAATGCCTAAATATGTGGACTTGGGAAGCACGAATCCAGATGCAGTAGCGTAGATGCTTTTTCACTAAATCGGAATATGTTCTTTTATGCTTTCCACCGTTTGCTTTGATTCGGACGATGTCTGAAAGAAGATAGAATACAAGATTTCTGCTTCTGGATTTTGGTAGATTCCAAATTGGCCACTCAACCTTGGTTCCCAGTAATGCTGAAACATTGATAAAGAACCAATATATGTCAAATTCCTAAAAAAAAACACGGTCTGGTAGGGTGGATATGTTTGACTAATCCGGTAACTAAAGAAAGTATACCCATTATATGCATATAAGAAATTATTATCTGCAGGTTTTTTGACCAGTACACTGGCAGGAGCTGGGATTATCGGACAAACCAATGGAACTTATATCGCACCATGCGGCGAGTATAGCACACAGAAACAATATAATGACACTATTTAAGCGAAATAGGAAGAATTTGCACACAGTCAAATATTTCTGATTTTTGACACCTCAAACTTTTCTGATTAACATCCTTTATTTGCGGCAACTTTGGAAGAAATTCATTCTTTGTTGTTGGAATATATCAACTGGAGGTTGACCAGGATTAATATCTGGAAGTTTAGTAAAAGGAAAACAATGTCAAGTTTGGCCTTCTTGGGGGCACTTAGCGTGCCCCTCTGGTGATTACAGAGTAGTAGCATTCAAAATACGGCAATGGCGGTCCCGGATTCGGAGAAACCAAATTTACCCAACTTGGCAGGACATGTCTGTAAATACCGGTGACAGTTTGGCAACCCTAAGCACCCACCCTAACACACACTAGTGACAATTTTGTTTCCCACTTTACACCAAGCCAACTACCAACAAACCTGCACGTCCCTTATGGAGTGTGGGAGGAAACTGACACACGGAGAAAACGCATACCCGCCCCTCTCCCTTATCCGAAAAGGACATAGAAAACACCGCCCACAACCACTGACCCGCCCCGCCTCCCCCGTAAAACTTCCACGACCGATCCAACATCCGTGACACCC